>KQ963400.1:77042-95128 GCA_001563735.1 Leucoagaricus sp. SymC.cos | reverse complement strand
GCGGTGCCATTTTGCAAGATCTGTGTGTTGGGAGAATGACGCCCATATCCCGTGCCTGCATTGACACTGGTCCTATAGTTCTGGCCAGTGGGAGCAGAGGCGTAGGGATGAGGAGGAGCAATGGCCGGATTGCTAAGGTTTGGGTCTCGGGGCTGTTGACTCTGCCGACGGCTTGGCGATACAATGGGCTGCACGCTTAAATCACGGCTGGCGTCACGGTCGCGGGTATCTGGCCTCCGACGTTTCTCGGCATGGGCGGCAGGTACAGGGCTTAATACAACGCCATTGGTGGCATCTGCCACCTGGCGTGAAGGTCGGCGGTGGCCATGATCGCGCTCACGTCGATCACGATGATGACTAGCGGAAGTATTCTGCTATCAAGGTCCAGTATGAGATGTGCTCAGGAAAGGTTATGGATTGAGCTCACACTACCGGCTTCCCAACCCTTGCCGTTATTCAGTAACATCCAGTCATAGACACCGTCTTCTTGTTCACCTTGTGTTTTTAACACTTTGGTGAACAACTCTCTAAGAAAGTCATAGTCCGGAGTCTCTTCAAAGCCGAGTTTCCGAACATAGTTCATGTAGATGGCAAACTCCTCTACACCATATGATAAATAGGTGTTCCGGCGGAAATGACATGAAACTTACCGGGAAAACCCTCACATAACTCAGATATGGGGGTTGACTGCTTCTTCTCACCGATCTTTTCGTACTTCTGTTTGTTGGTAGCAGCCCGAAGGCCTTGCCATGGGAGTCCCCCTCGCAAGAAGTACATGAAGACATGACCAAGCGATTCTAGATCATCCCGCCTCGATTGTTCGCGTCCAAGATGGGTATTGATTGACATGTATCGGGCGGTTCCCGAAAGAGACTTGCGCTCACGGTAAGGAATGTGCACTTTGGTCTTGGGGTCACGGTAAAATTTAGCCATGCCAAAATCTACAAAAGTCGGGTTTAGTTGTCATTTTCCAGAAGAGAGGTGTAGAGTGTGACTGATGGGAGCCCATGACAGGCGTGATGGATCACTTTCGTCACCTCAGGGCCTCTCAGGGCCCACGAGCCGTTGAAGGCTTGGTTGCTCCCGGGGTTAACCGAACAGTGGACACTCAAGCCTGCGGAGGAGAGGATTATCCTACTCACCGATAAGGTGAATGGTGTTCGCTGTTTTACCTCCTGGTACACCGATTAAGAAGTTGTCAGGTTTGATATCGCGATATATAAGAGATTTCTCATGGACGGATTGTACACGGGTAACCTACGAATAATGTCAGTGACTGTCGTCGTAAAAGAAAGGACGTATGGTGGGCAGGCACCGCCTCCGAAGACGAGGGCGACCGGAGAGCCGCAAGCTAGGGCGAGGAAATACGCGGAGGAAGAGAACATACCATTTGTTTTGCAGCCATGCATACGGTCTTGATTGTGAATTTGCGACTACACATATCAAACAGGTCCTCAAGATTGGGGCCTAAGAGGTCAATCACAAGGACATTATGAAGCCCTTCTTGACCAAAGTAGTGGACCTGAGGTACGCCAGCTAATGGGGAGTGAGAAGAACATCCGGGTGGATAGACAGCGAAGCAACGTACGGGTTCCATTCAGCGTTCGGTACGATCGAAATTCATCTCTAAGTTGTGGTGCGTCCGATTTTCGGGGCTCCTGAAAGGGTGTTATTCAAATTCCACTGGACTTGGAGGGCGGACGTACGAATTTGATGGCGACCGGTGTCCCAGACGAGATTTTCGAGCCTAGGGATGAAAGCGAAGGTGGTCAGATGTGAAAGGGGTTCAAGGAAATGCCTGAGGCACGGAAAGTGTTTCGCGCAGGAATAGTTGAAAATGGACAGCGGAGCACCGCGGACGACAACAATAGACGACCCACCGGCGGGCGGTAAAGCGGCGAAGAGTACGGGAGGAAAGTTGTGAGGCAGAATGAAGGAAAGAAATGCACACCTTCAAAGACGACACCGAATGAACCTTCGCCAATCTTTTTCCCCACTCGATAGTGATTTCCTACGATGCCATGAGATGTTGAGGACTGGGATGGATGAGACGAAGACGAGGACGCTATCACATGGGGGGTGGTCATGGTAGGGGGTGGAGGAAGGCTCGTTAGGCCAGTTCTGGGATGATGTGAATGGAAGAGGGGATGGAGTGGAGCGGTGCGCCAAGCTGGAGGGAAAAGAAAGAGTCGTCGGCTGTTGACCTTCCAAAGCGGACTTTGATTTTCATCAGGCACGTGGCTCTCATTGTACATCACTTCCTTCTCCTCTCTTCCTGCCTCCGGGCCCCTCTCTGGTACACAACTGTCACTCCCGATCACTTCGCTCGATAACTGTCGCAAGTGTCTGTACTCAAAAAAAAAAACCGCTGTCTGGGCCATCTGGGTGCCAGAATTGTGACACGAAGCACGGGTCCCCTTGTATTTTGTCTTCCTTGAGTTATTTCTCTGTCTTCATCAATACCGTAGGCAGGCCTTTCTGAAACACACCTGCGCAACACGACAAAACCAGCCGATGTTTTGTGTGGACTTCCTGTAAATTAGTCAAGGCGTCAAAAACCTGTGCATGGCTGTCCCGTCTTTCTCGGCGCCGAGTTTAGGGGCCTTTGCCCGTACGTCAGGATCCATCCGAGAAACCTACCTCTTGTGCGCTGTCCTAGTCAATATGGTCGTTTTCTCAACAGAACTCGTTCATTATCATTTATAGCACTCAGGTCGTTCTTCAGGCTTTATCCTCAGAGTGACACTTCAAGTTGAGGGCTGCTCTCAGTGAAACAATTTCTGTTTCATACATCGTGCGCCATTGCGGCAATGCTTGTGCCATCCCTATCTCTCAATTGGTTATTTGCACCAATGATCGCACAACTTATGGTCAGTGTTTCATACAGCGTCAATGACACAAGTTGGCGTTGACCCTAGAACGCACCTTCTCCTGCGGTATCGAAGGCACCCTGCTTGAATGATCATACAGTACTCCGTGCAACTTCTTGGATCATTGCCTGGTGCTGTCCCGGTCGGCGCAGGCCATAGTTTCGAGTTTCAGCGTTAAACATCGCTCCGCCGGCGAGGGATCTCCCTTCTCATTTCCCAACTCTTCCCTCAAGTTCAACGGTCTTCATCTTCAATGACTGTGCATGTACCTAATTCACCTTTGAGGAATTACACTTGAAAATTTACTGCTGTTACTCAAAAATGCACGACCGCCTTTGACTTCCCACACTGCCTTTCGTACTGTGAAAACTGCGCTCGGAGGTACATCTTCTATGGTCATAGAAAATCTCCACCCCGCGTGAATTAGCTATGGCTGTGAGAGACGCGGAGACTACATCCTGCATCCCGAATGGGCATTGGTTTGACTTTACAGTTGTTAAGTTCGATAGTTTTAAGTATATGATTCCACAGGGTTTACTGCTCGAACCTCTTTTGTACATTAATACGTTTATTGGACAATCTTCAAACACTACCATATTTATGCAATTAACAAGGTCATGTAAGCATGTCAGTGGTTCGCTGTTGAATTGTATGTTTGGCCACATTCCGAGAGTGTAGCAGCAGCAGAGCACCCCCACGGGCCACAAGATTGATTGTGCGAGAGATGGAGCTTTTCAATGTTTAGCATTTAGACCAAGAACAAACAACACATCCCATCAGACCATTCGCATTACTTAATATGTACTGTAACCCCTTCGGTGCCAGCGTTTTAACACCTTTGCATCACAACCGTGGCTTGGAAGAGCTTGCAACTCGTCACCTCTTCATGTGAGTGGATGTTACCCCGTGCAAAAAGCTCGTCAGAACTCGGGGGTAACCTCCTTCATCACCAGGCCCGAACAGTCTACTCCAAATCCGTCCTCGCCGGAAATAGCAAACGTTGCCAACCGAATTTCAAACCTCGAGTTTGTGAAAGAGAGGCTGCTTCTCGAACTATCCGACATTAATATCCGGCTTTGCAGTGAGCGGGCAAAGTACAACGAGTTGCTCAATAACCAGGCGTTTGTCGCCAAACTACCCTTCGAGCTCCTGAGCAACGTCTTCCTCATATGCCATGCAACTGGTTCTCCGAAATCATACTGTTCTTTCGCTGTAGCTGCATCACACGTATCCCGCCATTGGCGCACCGTTTCTCTCTCAACTCCCCTGTTATGGAATGATATAAACTTCGTCATAAAGACTCAATGTGCGCTCACACGACTAGAAGCCCATCTGATTCGTTCGGGCGATTGTTTCCTCGATATTTTCCTTGATACCCCCGTTCGAGATATCCATCCTATCATGACTTTAGTATCAGCTCATTCGGAACGCTGGCGTCGATTTTCGCTAATAACGGATCACGATCATCTCATTGCAATTCAAACATGCCTCCGCGACTCTCCAGCACCCCTATTAGAACACCTCTCCCTTCTAATCGGAATACCCCAGGAATACAACTCACCAAGGACCAAGTACCCAGGTGATTGTCCAGTTATATTCGCCAGAGGAGCACCCTCCCTCCGATTTGCCCGTCTCGGAGGTTCTGCTCTAGGAAATGTAGTGCCTCCAACAGGAGCAATTTCGACCTTGGATTTGGATGGCTTCGAGAGATACTACATGGAGCCCTCTCAATTTGTCTCTTTCCTGGAGGCAGTTCCCTCTCTCGTTAACCTCTCCCTTGGTCAACTTCACATTCATCATCCACGCGACCCATTCCAAGTCACAAAACAGATTGAGTTACCGCTACTTCGGTCTCTCCGCATCTGTGGTCCCTGCACATCTCCTCATCTCGCTTTATCGCTCTTGTTGCTCCCGCAGCTAGAGTCGCTCATTCTATGTGAGCTAGAAAGTTTCCACTCACCTGTTTTACCTAGCGTCAAACAGATAACTATTGACGCCTGCTCATTTGACGAAGCCGCAGCCACGAATATCCTCCTTGCGCTTCCGAACATCACTGAGCTCACTATGGAGCTGACACCGGCAATTTGCTCCATGACAACCATACCCGTGGATATGGCAGAGAGCAGAATACCCTGGCCATCCCTCCATACCCTCACTTTGCGCAAGATGGGAGCCAGGGACGTCGCACGTCTGCGAATCATGGTCTCCACACGAATCGCATCCGATCATGCTATCCAGAAGCTACGGCTGGATCGACAGTCTCGAACGACGCTCAAGAAAAAGCTCTGCTTAGACTGGTTCAAAGAGCAGATGACACTTGAGAATTGCGATCAGCCGGACGCATGGCCCGCAGGGCTTGGCTATGATGATCCCCACTGGCTGATGACCTGATGGGGGAAAATCTGAACTGCGTCGGGCATAAACTCCTCTGCAAAACGTGTTTGCTTAGGAGGCATCTGTCATAGACAGACGTTGATTGTGAACGTATTGTTTTTGTTATCCCGGACAGCTGCCTTGATGGGACTGTGGACAATAGATCACATAGCATACTTACGTAATAATTAGCTTTGTAATTGTCTGTCTATACTAGGTAATTTCTTGTGGCGGAAGAATCAGGGACCGACCGCGGCCAAAGAGCTGTCCGACGCCTTCGCGGTTTCGAGAGGATGTCCAGCGCGAGAACGGGGAAGATGAAGATCACGGCAGAGGGATGGCGGCAGGTAGGAAGACTGGGTCGGTTGTGATGAATAAGGAGAGGGCTTAGCTAAGCAGGATTGACCCGCAAGAGGCGCTTACAGCACAGATCTCTGGTCAGCTCAGGTAAGCTCAGTCAGCTATGAATACTCTTACCAGCCTTTGACCCTCTTCTCATTCTCCCCGACAGTTTATTTCATTTCTCCGGCCCTCTGCCTGCCATCCACTCTTAAACCCTCCCAACCTCTTTTGCAATCCCCCCACCTTGCCTTTCAGTCCCTTCCTATCATCTTCCGCTCAGGGTGCTCACAACTATTATGTCCACCCGCGTGGTTAAGCTGGCGGTAATATCCGATTTTGTAAGTGACCATCCTCCCTTCACGTCCCCTGCTTCCCTTCATTCGGCCTCAATTGTCTTCCCCCAGGTCTGCCCCAGTTGTTTCGTCTCTCAGCATGAGCTGGTCACAGCCATGTCCTACTGCAAGGACGACCTGGGGCTACCACTCGAATTCCAATTCCAGCACATGCCCTTCCGCCTCATAGGCGACAAATGCTTACAACCCGGGAAGACCACCGAGCGCATCAAATTCCTTAACTGCCATCTAGGTGAAGAGTCTTCTGCAAACCTCCGCCAATGTGTCACCAAATGGGCTGAAGAAAAGAACATACCAATGTGTGTTGACCTGCTCCTCAAACTCTTCTCCTTCTTTTCCTGATTTAGCACGACTGACCGATCTGTGGGTAGTACCTGGGACGGTGTCATCGGACACACGACTAATGCCCATCGCCTCTGTTACAAGGCGGCGCAATTTGGTGGTCAGGAAGCTCAACTGAAAACCATCAACGCCATCTTCTACGCGCATCTGGTAGATGCCAAGGATATATCAGATATCAAGATCCTGGCCGAAGTCGCGGAGTCTGTTGGTTTCATTACTAAGGATGAGGTTCGTTGACTACGTGTGTCTCGGCACGGCCTATTGAAGATGGATAATTTCATATCATGCTTTTGCGCAGGCTTTATCATTCCTTAACACGAATGAATTGGAAGCAGATGTGAATAAAGTTGCAGATGCTGCTCGGGCGAGGGGAATAACTGGTGTTCCTGTTACTATTATCGACGGCAAGTGGGCTGTCAGCGGCGGACAATCGTCGGACGTCTATGTCCAGGTGTGTTACCAACTTGATTTCATCAGCTATTACTGATTCGTTTATATTTTCAGATTTTCAAGAAGCTGGCTGCCGGTGGCGTTAACTCCTCCCCTTCTCATCTACCTGGTCCAGCAGTACCAACACAAATCTGTGCTTGAGGCCTCCGACATTCATCTCGTCCTGGGTCCAACCTCTTAAAACGTCCCATCCTCGCTTGTTCAGTGATTTCTTGCTCCGACCGATATGACCTATACCACGTCTGCGTCAACCATGCACGCTTCTTTCTCAGGTAGTTTTCTTGTTATTCCCTCCCACACTTTCTGTTTTTTTATCTTTCGTCTCTCGTGTATACTAACATACATAGTTGAGCCTTATGGAACACGTTCTTGCTCTTAAGCTTTTTTTCCAGTAAACTCAGTTGAGTAATGTTAGGTAATGTTACATGGCAGGCAATGATTGGAAACGACCTGAGGCCCGAGTGCTCAGCGCCGAGCAGTCACCACGCGTGACTGTAATTTGGCTGGCACACCTGACACTCGGCACTGGGCAGACCCACTCTCTTTCCGTGACGCCATCCACTTACTTATTCACCGAAATCAGTCAGAATTGGAAAAATGTCATCCTGGATCTTACATAAACCTCAGGCCTCATGTATCTTACGCGTATCATGAGTGTCTAGATTTCAAGTTTGGAAGGCATTGCATAATTTAATCAGTGCAGGATCCATGATTCCTCCCAAGTGATATTGATCGCCTTTGGACAGAACCAGGGCCTGGGTACATGACATGTCAGTGAGCCTGAAACTCAAACTGTGCTTTTGGGTTGTATTTGCTTTTGGGGTAACATGATCGTGGCGTGTATCTTGCCATCGGTTTGATCGTCGGATACAAACTTATTCAGGACCATCTCATCCGAATTCATACAACTGCGTCAGACTCATTTGAGAAAAACTTGTCGAAAATAGAGAATCAAAGACCATTCGTGTGGAAAGATTTCTACTTTTGACCGAGTCAAAAGCCACCACACCACTGCATATGCCAGAGACATGCCAGGGAATTCCAATTTGGGGGCTGAACTACACACCATCTGTGATCACAAACCTCCCAGCAGGAGTTGAATATAGGGCCATCACGCGGGGCCGTCACTGGATCCCTCTTGAAAGACTTAAACCCATGCCAGAGATTTGGTATGAGAAAATACGACAAATTTCGGGAATCCGAACTGGACTCATTACCGTGACGATCAAACTTGGTACCTTCATGCGAGCGACCATACTGGAGGTCAGTGAGAGGCATCCACATAACTCATAACTCTTCCGACATAATTTAGCCTGGTCCCGGTGAGAGATTTAGACGAGTGGCACGGTGAAGTCTCGAAATCCGCCAAAGTGTTGTGAATGAGTGGGGAAATGGGGACGCAAGGGTTTTGCCCCGGCCACTTTATGAGCGTGGCACCTCTCGTGCTTTGGCAGAGTTTCCAGGTGTCTTCCTGAAGCAGAGAGCACCGAGCCTCTGGGTGGCCGAAGGAAAGTTGACATCGTACAGATTGATCTTGAGATGGTCTTGACGTTTCTAAATTATGCTTGAGAATCAACGGTACCAAAAATTCGTCAAGCGCCCTGGTAAAGGAGTTTCCTTATACATTAATCCATTTGTGGCGGTGGAGCAGCGAGAACCCCAGAGATGGTGAAGGTAGCCCTAGAAGAAGCAGATAGACGTTTAGGCTGTTGAAGTCGCTGGATTGGAAAACGGATAGTCGAAGCTCCGGAAAACACGGGACGTTGATCCTGTACCTGAGTTAGGGCAATAGACATCATTCATCCCTTCGTTTCTAGCCACTTCGTAAAAGCCGGGAAGGCTTGTATGAGGTTCCATGCAACCTAATTCAACGATAGTGCGCTGTGCTTCTGCATGAAATCTCTATTCTTGATGTTTGGTATTTGGCTTGGGCAACCGCTTGGCGGTCGAAAATTCTTGACAAATCTCTGCACGATGTGTCGATTAACCAGGATGCTGGGCTGGCTGTGCCCTAGAATACCTAGAACACTGCAGATCGGATCTCTACGCCCCATTTCTCTGCACACCATCGATGGTGATGTCCGATGGACATTACGGTTCTCCTCGCGAGCTCCAGGCGTGTTTGGCAAGAGAGACTTTGTGGAGAAAACGTGATGATGTCATCGAGCTATCCACCACTAAGCAGCAGTGCATTCAGACTTATCAGAGGCGTGATATCGTTGGCATCGTTCAGGGATACAATAGTTCTCTTTTAGCGGCACAGATACGCTCGCCACCCTCGCGGCACGAAGGAAGAGTTTGAAACCCGTGGTATGGACGAAAACGTCGACACTACTCGCCCCGTGCACCCTCATCGGCACTGGAAATATGTCTGGCTACCCCTCCTTGGCTCCGCCGTCTGGTTTGGTTCGTTTATTCCTTGAATATCCCATGTGTCACTTACCCAGACTCTGTCCGATATGAAGGTATGCTTTGGGCCATGCTGATTGTCTGGTTGGCAACTGGTCGACCTAAATATGTATCGCAGGAGGGATCAATCGCCTATATCTCTGATATTGGGGCCGGTTATCTGAAGCCTCTTTTTATTGCTGGATGCTCCATCACTGCAGCATGCTTCTTCTTCTCGCTCGTATTGGAAAGGTTTTTCAGACATACCGGGCGGTAAAGTCGTTCCTTCTACACGTTAGAGGCAGCCCGCTAATACAATCTGCCTCTCGCAGTTTGGTAGGCCATATGCGCCGACGGGAAACAGTGTTTGGCATACTCGCTATGGTGGGATCCTTCATTGGAGGGCTCGGCCTAATTCTACTTTCCATTTTCGACACGAAGCGTTTCACAAGTGCACATCGGGCGTTTCTGCTGGTTTTCATCATAGGCGTTGCCCTGAGCGCGATCTTTACTATTATCGAGGTGAGTGTGCTACCTATTACCGTGGGTTTCCTTCGTGCTTAATTTCCGTCCAAGTATCATTGGCTGAGTCGGGATTTCAGGGAGGCCCGGAAACTTCGATACGCATATGTTGCAAAAGCGGTGATTGCTTTGACATTGATTTGCTTGGCGATTGCATTTGGGATTACTCTGTATGAGAGCACTGATGTTGGAGGTGTGCATAGGTTTATCCTTTGCTATGCCAGTGTATATTGATGAACACCACACAGCGGTATTTGAGTGGGTTATCGCGTTTGGTTTCACTTTTTACCTCCTTACTTTCATCTACGATCTACGACTCTCAAAAGGAGTTGCAGATGGCGAGCTCACGAGGGAAAAACTCCGCGAAAACCCTTCTCTTGCACATGGACATGTATAACCTCTGCCCACGGTTTGCCGGACATTAAATATAGTTTAATTATATGCGCATAATGTATCATAGTTTGCTGGTATCATAGATGTATGTGAGATGGGAAATGTCAGTTAATTCCTCTTCAGCTTCGTTTGAACGACGAACTCCTACGATAATTCTAACATTGACAAATATCAGGCTTCACGTATTCAGCGCCTTGTCTAGTTGGAGGGCCAATTCAAGGTCTTTTTCCTCCTGTTCTTTCCGACGAGCAGCGTCTTCCTCGGCTCTCTTGAGAGCCTCTAATCGATCTGGCGCTGGGCTGGCCTGCGGTGGCCTATCACGAGGACTGGACCCAAACCTGAGTGTTGCATCTGAAGGTAGGGGAAGTGGAGACTGGTAACGAGCAGTAAGGTATGGATCCAAGGGAGGGGGGTAGGGAGTTTCTGAAGTCGCATGATAATGCTGAGTGTGGCTTTGACATGCTTCAGCATAACGAGGATCTGCTTGAGGAGCGGGAGATACCATGGGGATGGGAAAGGAGAAATTAGTGGTAGGCGCACTGGTTTGATCCCAACCAGGAGGCGCGGAAGAAGGTATAGTTGGATTAGTGTAAGGTGTATGATTTGCCACAGGAACCACAGCGGTTCCGTAAGGTGTATTCACCGGAGCAGCTGGGAGTGCTGGCGTGGGTACAGAAAGGTAAGGGTTCGGGGCAGAAGAAGCACTGTATTGTGACGATCCATAAGACGGGGATGGTTGTCGTGGTGGCCTGGAATTCGAAGAGGGGGGCGGAGATGCAGATAAACGATGTGCGCGATCCGGGGCCCGGGGCGTTGGGACAGGTGTGTTCACATTCCCTGGCCTGAGAATCGATGGCGGAGGTCCCGAAGTCGGTGAAATACCCTGAGACTTCGAGCCTCCACCTGGCTTAAGGATGCCGGGCAGCGGAGTTTGACCCGGCTGAGTCTCCGGAAGAGGTGGTAAGGCAGAATCTCTACTCTTTGACGGTGAGTGAGAAGCCACAACTGGTGGCCGTCCCCCACCAGCCGAACTTGGTGGATGATTAATTGCAGCTGGTTTGGAATGAAAAGGCTCTGGTTGCGGAGGTCGATGCTGGCGTTCCGATGGAGGTAGCTTGGAAGGCCTCCTGGTCAACTTTCGTCCACGGGGAACAGTCAAAGAGGAGTTTGTTGTTGAAGAATTCGAAACTACAGGGGCTGGGCCCGATGAAAAATAAGTCATCTCCAAGTAGACTTCCCCACGAACAACCCCATCGATATCCAGACTGACCCAATCTGTTGCGGAGAACGGTTACTGTACTTTCGGTGCTTGAGATTGACCAACGCTCGTATAGACTCACCATCAAATTCCCCTGTTTTTAGAGTTTCTGAGATATCCACGGTGCCTTTGCCCAGTAAATCATCGTTCCGATGCTCCTTTGCAAAGCAAGACACCTCAAGTTTTCTTGTTTTGTCAGAAATCGTTTTCATCACTGGAAACCTAAGTTCTGAGTCCCATACAGGGTGTTGACCACCCTTAACGTCGACAGGGGTCTTCTTGGTAGTTCCTGGGGATTCAAGCATCAAAATGCTGTTATGAAGACTGGTCTTAAAAACACACCGTTGAGCGATGCTTGGGCAAACACGTCCTGTTTGTAGAAAGAATGTTTGTCGATGAGGTTCTTCGCCCTGAGGACAACAATGATGAGAGTACCAAGTTCCGAGTCTTTAGACATGATGAGGTGATAGTTTAAGGCAAACAGGAGGTAGCCGTTTAAAAGACAGCAGGCGACGGTGGGCTATGCGTCTCCAAGGGTTGGTGCCTTGAACGAAGGCAATGATTGTGCTCATGATGGTAAGGACATCAGATGGGAATGATATTGTCATGAACAGCCATTTTAGGTAACACCTCAAGGCCTGAAGTATTCGCTGCTAGCACGATCCTGACTGTTTGAAGTGACCCGCCAAAGTCTACAGAGATTGTCATTTAACGTAGATAAACCGGCATGGATAAACGAATATAGCAGTGTATACATGAAGCCAGACTACGCAGCCTTCAAAAAACCTTCTCATCAATATTGCTGGGCCGGTATTGCACCATGTTGATGTAAGGGCTATAAACCATCTTTAAAGCCGCAATTTGGTCAAAAGGTCAATGGGCGTCAATGTAAGGTTCCAAGACTCACATCTCGATAAGAATCTTTCATCCGCATGCGCATTAGGCATTTGGAATCTACGCGCCTACGTTCTGGTTTCATCCAGATATCCCACAGTTTATGATCGCGCGGAATCACTGAAGCCATGTGTTTCCTCAGCAAATCCCAACCTATTCCATTGCTGTGAAGCTTCAGAAGACGAATGAGACGCTGTATGTGGTTGTGAACAAAGGTGTGATAGAACTTAGGGGACGCTTCCTCCAGGGATTGTGTCACAACACAGTGTCCTGGCAAAAACTGGAAGTCGACCCCGGTGGACTCCTTCAGCGTTTTGGGATCAATACGAAGGCCCCCAAGGTCTCGATAGATGAAGCCCACGACCATTCCAGTCGCAGTTTCAAAGCGAGCAACCACGTTTTGAGCATGAGCTTCAAACGCAACTCCATTATGGATCAGAGCTGGGAGTAGCGCTCTGCAAGAGATCTCCATGTAACTGGTACAAAAGGCAAACATCAATCAAATTTCACTTCTGCTCGTAAGGGACCTCACCGATCCAAGAAGGCGATACGCTTTTCCTCTGTGTCAAGCTTGAAGAGGTATTCGACGGCAGAGATATCCGCGGGGATATTTTTATGTCCCATTTCAAGTAATGCGGCAACAACAATAACTGTTTCTCCATCTTTGCGTTCGTATTCATCGCGGACGACGGCCGCAAAATGCTTTGCAACGTCGGGGTCATCGGCACGGTACACGGCGCTCTGTAGTTCAGTCTCAACATGCAAGATTTCCGGATCAACAGCGAGCTTGGGTAATATCTCAGCTGAGAAGCGAGGCCCAAAATCAGCCGTGAAGTGGGATATAGTACGGAGCGAAGATGAAATCTTGACTCCGACTGCAAGCTTCAGAGCCTTTCCGGGAAGATCAGGGAGAGAGACGGTCCTGAGCACCTTTGTGAGTTCAATGAATTCCAGCTTTTGAACGCGACCGTCGAATACCTGATGCTCGATTGTGCAAGCGCTGGTAGATAAATGTCGGAAGGCAATATTTCGACGTCCGTAAAACGCTTGGCGATATTGTCGATCTGTAGTTCATGGACTGGCATAAACACAGAAGATTCATCGAGAACCAAGTCGTGGCTAGCTCGGGATGCCGCCAACTGTGCTAGACTCCGGAAAGTGTTTTCGAAATTGCCGAAAAGTGATAAACTGGCCTTTGGCACTCTGGCAAAGCGGACTCGTGGGTGGTACCAATTATACTCAGCAGGCGCAGCGTCGAACATTCGAGCGCGGTGCATCTGTGTGTGACGTTGAGAGTCAATTCATACCTCTAAATTTGGGAAATATATTACCGGATGAGTTGGGTGTCCTGCAACGAGGCTTTGTTCAAATTCGATGGGTGCCGAAGTTAGACTCGGCAGAACAGGAGGATCTTGAAAAGATAATTCTGAGGATAGTCATTGGGGGCTTAATCCATTGATACGCTACCCAACTCACTTTGCCATTCATAAGAGCTTAACAGCTCTTTTTCAATGATGTCACTCAGTGACTCCTGTATGATCACACCATCCACGAATTTCCGCCAGAGATGGACGGGATCATTGACCTCAACAAGTCCACGGAAATTTCCAAGCTCCCAAGGCGGGGGAAGCAAGGAGTCAATAATTGCTTCCTTCAGATGGCTCTGCGACATTGAAAATCAGCAGTCGAAATAATCCGGCGTATAAAAGTCACGAACCAATTCAGCGTCAGAAGTCGCTTCTGTTAATTCATAGAAGGCAGGGGTCATGTCAAGGGGGTCTAAGAGCCCAATGGGTTGCCCGTGCCTAGACGCAGGCGCTTCGCTGAGCGGAGGTAGGTGTTGTAGAGGGATAATGGCGAATATGTCATGGGGTCGGAGAGATCGGTTGATGATCGGTTGCTCGGATAATAGGTGAGTCGACAGAATCACCGCGAAACCACTGGCATCAGGTACACCCAGTAGAGGGATGTAATAAGCCCTCAGTAGTGATTCAGTGACCATGCAAGAGATAAGGCGAGAGATGACAGCGAAGGTTGCATGCTGAGCTGGGGGAAGGCTGTGACCTGAAGACATGGTGAATGTATGCTGACTGTATGAAGTCGATTTTGGGGGTTTATAAACGCGTGATCGAAGCAAGCAGTTGCAACCTCGGAGACAGCACCGTGGATTATTCTTGGCGACAAAGGATGAGGTACGGTTTACTTGGTCTGTTCTGATGAGTTAAAGTCGACTGGCGCGACTGAAACCATTACCAACCACAAGCTGTGAGTTGATCGCTTCAGATAGATCTGTCTTATGACGATTCGCATGAAAGCTGAGATCGTATCCTACCTCCGAAAACGGTAGTCTCTATATGTGTCAATTCCGTGAGTAAACTGGCATGAAAACAACAGAGTCCCACCGACACCTGGCACCACCCCTTTTTCTGGAATATATGCAGACGTCCACGAGGAGCAGAGTACAAAAGCTGCTGCGCAGTGCCTTTGAGGAAGGCGTCCACTGACTAACAGGTGGAGATTAGATGATGGTAGTCATATCTGATAACGCTTATGTTTATCTGATAACGCTTAGGTCTTATCTGATAACGCTTACCTTTCGTATCAGCAGCTTCCTTCCGCTTCGGTCCAAGGTTATCAACGGAAATCCAAATGGGGAAACCCATTCTGAGTACTAAGCCGCCGATTTGTGACCGTATTTGCTGCATCTAACAACAACCCGAAGGGTATAGGTGTATCCTGTTAACCAACTCTACGACCCGAAGCTGCCTCATGTATCTTGTCCACACGTTTCCGAATTGACTGACCCTAAAGAAAATTTCAAGGGTCTTGTTCTTAGATGCCGACCGATACGAGGTATTCACAGACAATTCTATCGCACATTCTCACTCTCGCTTGCCTAACGGAATTCCGGAGTCACAGGAAATGGTCCTTGAGAGACTCGCTGCATGCTTGAGCATGTAAAGGCCGATGCCCATGAGGACAGGGACCAATGACGGTGAGAAGGGCCACTCGCGGAGCCAGGATCTCAAGTTCACTGGGGATATCTCGTAAATCAAAGCAACCACGCCCAGCCTTTCATCAAGAATATCTAAAACACCAATCTAACATCATTAGAGAAGCCGTGGGATGAAGTTGCGCCGCAACGCATTCCCGGGTTGTTCGGCGGATCGTCTTTCTCATCAGATGCACCGTAGTTAATAAGCCTAGAACGTTGACGACTGTTTGCATAACAAGAAGCTTGGTTAGGTCGTTCTACCGAGGAAATGATCTAAGAAAAAGTTTGGAACTTTCTCATAATGGGTCAGGATATCCCACAACGGTGTGAGATTGGTTGTTCAACAATTAAGCTACTGTAGAGGTCTGGCAATCCGACCACCATAACTGGAAAGTACTTCAGATTTCAGAATGTAGACTTGGCCCCTGGCTCCTCTGTTCTTGAATTCGATTCCGACCCGGAACGTGCTCGCATGTATCAATTATACTAGACTGTTGAAGCTGATTGACCTATTGCGCCTTCGTCGTGAGAGAGGGATCTATTCACGGATTTCAACAAAGCGTCTAACATGTGCATAGGGTTAATTGAGTCTACCCAGAAGCTGATTCAGAAGAAGTGTACGAATTCAACCAATCAAGGAGAGTTGTGCAGATCTAGATAATGATTTATGTAGATCAAGATACGTGCTATTCTCTGGGAATGCCGGCCTTGAATCTTGGGACTCCAGGAAGCATGGATCATCAAGCTGAAAGGGTTTCCTCGTTCACACCTCTATAGTGGATGAGGTTTGGGAACGGGCCGTGCAAATGCTAGTAGCAATGATTCGTCAAATAAACTGGAAGGCAAACCAGGAGATACTCACGAATCGGTACATGCCAGACATCCGCATTCTCAAGAAGCATTTGCCAGGGAAGGACTTCTTCTCCGGTGACATCCATGCCTTCCAAAGTGGATGAGATTTTGGAATTGCAATCTCCAGGTTTTTCCGAACAACATCCCAGCCTCTACCATTATAGTGTAATCCAAGAACGCGGATAAGCTGTTGAAAGTGGTTGTGGAAGACAGTGTGATACATTCGGGCGTAGACGGCGTCAAGGTCTTCGGAGATGATTGAGTGGCCCGCGATGACGTCCAATTCAACTCCGGTCGTTTCACGAAGGGTGAGAGGGTGAATTTTGAGACCACCGAAGTCTCGGATGATGAATCCCTTGAGTTCTTTGGTTTTCAGATCAAAGCGTGCTACACAATTTTGAGGGTGGCACTCGAAAGCTACACCGTTCTTCAAGACCGAAGGTAGAAATGCTTTAAAGAAAACTGCCACAAATCTGAAATGCTTGAGCACCTGACAGAAGGCTGAATCATGATACTCACTTGTCAAGCCACTCGACTCGTTTCTCCTCGGTATCAAGGCCAAACACACGAATGACAGGCGGGACGTCGCCCCCTTCGCCTGCGTGTCCACTTTCTACGAGTGAAGTACACACTATAAGCCTCTCACCGCGCTCTTCACTGGTGTTTTCGTAACATTCTCGAACAATAGCTGCGCAGTGTTTTGCAATCTCGCCGTCTGGGTGAGCGTGGACGACACTGGCAAGCTCTTTGGCGACAGTGACGACTTCTGGGTCAAGCTCCAATACAGGAACTACTTTGGCCGAAAATCGCGGACCAAGGTAAGCAGATTCAGGGGAAATGGTGCGGATAGCAGAAGTGAGCTTAATGCCAACACCAAGTTTGAGAGAAAGGTCGCGGTAAGCGCCTGGAATGATGACGGAACTAGGAGTTCAATCAGTATTAACGCTAGGCGCGGAGGTACAGTGATTCCTACCGAACACTCTGCTGAGCGCGGAGATCGAGATTGAATTCTTCAGGGTATACTTCCACACCAGAAAACTTGGCTTCCACGTGAGCGACTTGAAGCTCGTGGATTGGGACGACGACATAGCCTTCCTGAACGACTAAAGGTTGACCGGCTTTCTTTGCGGCTGCATCCAGTAGCGGACGGGTGAGTCCCTCCCAGTCATAGGTTATCTTCAAGTCTTTCCGCGGAACAGCAACAAATCGAAGCTTAGGGTTATAGAGGTCATAAGATCCTGGAACAAAGTCCGGCAGGGGAGGCAAGAAACGACGTGTTTTGTGCATCTGTGCCTGCGTGTTAGATGTGGTTTCGTCACTGTATAGAATGCAGCGTTACTGGATGAGTAGGATGCCCTTCTACGATTGACTCTTCCCAGTCAATGCTAGGAGAGTCAAATATGGGAGCAGGTGGTGGATTTTTAAATGAATAAGCTACAGTGATAGAATCAGCACCGGAAATTAGCTAGCTTTACAGAAGAAAGCTCACTCTGCCACTTGACCGCACTGGCGAATTCTTCTCCAATGTCTTTGGAGATAGCAGGGTCCAGGTTCATAGCATCAGCAAAAGCGTTCCATATGCTCAAAGGGTCTTTGACCGGAACGAACACTGTCGAATTGTGCACTTCCCAACCGGGCCCATTCAAGATAGCCAAAATTGCCGCAGTGAGCTCAGGATGCTATGTGAATTGTATTGAGAGCCAAAACACATGCCTAGCCTTGTATGAACTTACTGGTTTGACGTCTGGCACGTTAGATTGGGTCGGGAAAACTTGAAGGGCCATAGGCATCATATCAAAGGGGTCCAAGAGACCAATTTCTTTTGCCCGATCATCTTGGCCGTCGTGCTTGAAGATGGGAAGGTGACGGAGAGGGAGAACGGCCAAGATGTCTGCAGCAGTGTAGGGGTGGGTGATAGGGGTTTCAGGTTTGAGAATGATGCAAAAGCCCGTGGCTTCGAAGCCAACTAGCGGAAAGTAGAGGGCCCGGACAACAGACTCCGTGACGAGACACGATAACAAGCGAACGGTGCTCGCAAGGGCAGCGCGTTCAGC
>KQ963400.1:30257-61568 GCA_001563735.1 Leucoagaricus sp. SymC.cos | reverse complement strand
TGAACCGGTTTTCTTGAAGAAACATGGTCACCTGATTCCAGCTTTGCCCAAGCGCCAGATGTTGAACAACAATGAGTGATGCTTCAGGTGGAACTGTCAACCCACGAGAAAGGCAGTCGCTGTAGAACCGATAGGCAAGTTGAGGATCGCGAGTTCCGAGTTGCCGGAAAATGTCCCGAAAGTAGAGATCGAGGTGAGAAGGGCTGTGAGATGCATCCGTCAACAAGGAGATCAAGGCGGTCCACGTTTTCCCCTTGAAGACTGAAACGCAGTTGGCAAGAGCGCTGAAAAGCCGTCCCACTTGTCGAGTCACAGACTCTTCCCCATGGGAAACAGACAGAGCGCCTGAGGAGATGTCCTTAATGCAGGCATGGACCAGCATCTCGTCTTTCAGCTGAGCGGCAATATCGAGAAAGGCGGTCATAACCACTCGGTTGACCTCTTTCGGCGTGCCGGTCGAAACGTTCCTCCAAAGGCGCCACAAGGAATATGCAATATCCTTCATCTCTCTTTGTTCACTTGAAGCCGCGGTTTGACTGCGGAGGGACTGGTCCAAGACTGCCAAACCAATGATCGCTCTCCATCCGACACTATCAGAAGTGGGGTGGAAATCTGGTGAACTGGAAAGTTCCTGTGGTAATAACCACATGGCCAGAAGAATGAGGTTGTTGAAGCGGTCGTCGAGAGAAATTTCCTCCGCGATACTCTCACGAGCACAATTGATAGCCCACGAGTGTACATTGGACGATGGCTGTGACATCTGATAACAAGGGAAAAAGGATGCTGCTAAGCCCACTACAAGATCCTTGATACAGAGGGGAAGATCCACTTGGTTGGAAGGAGTAGGTATTGAACTGTAGACACGGCAGTGCATTGTATTAACAATTGCCAGCTTGTGTTCGGGGGAAAGGTCGTTGAAATTCAGCAAGATGGTTCTCCAGAATAAATCAACGACGCCTCGGCGAGGATTATTCTGTCGGACGAGTAGATCGCAGAGGACGTTAAGGGCGTCTCTAAACCCAGGTAGTGAAGGAGAAACGAGGGATGCACCAAAGTAAGGGATAACGACAGAGGACTCCGACCGCGTGCTATCCGCCAGCTGGAAGTAGTATACCTCGGCCATACGCAAAGCATCTGAGTCTAAATAATTAGAAGATAAACGAATTCCAGCACATGCTACATACCTAGGGACCCTGTTTGCCTTGAGCACTCCAGATACGCCCTCATTGACCAGTAACTCTCTTTCTCTGCAAAAAGACGCCCAATTCCTTCCCTCATCTCTGCCATTTTCACCACTTCCTGCCAACAATTGACGCGCTCAAATCCACGAGTCCATCCCCCCAAGGTAGTATCAAATTTGCATGCACTTATTTCATCTGATATTGACCCAAAGAGGCAGAGTAACTCTGCGTCGACCCCTGCGTCCAGTGTGCGCAGTAACTGCGGGCCGAAGCGCCGCAAGGCCAACTTGAGATCATTAAAATCCGATAGTAGAGGGGGGCTGGAAGCCGTGCTGCTAACTACCCTTTTTACAAGGTCGAGAGCGTCTTTTAACCCTTGAGAGGAATCGAATCTCGTTAGGTCCACTGAATCAAGAGGTGGGTCACGAGGAAGGGCAGTACGTTGAGAGTCCGACGTACGAACCGAGACAACTTCTAGGTTCGAGTCGAATGGTTGAAGTGGAGGCGAGATCCTTTGCGATCTCCGGGTACGAATGAGGCCATTCCTTGTCATATAGTCATCTAATCGGCTCGGCGCTGGGTTGTAAGAAGCAGGGCAGGCGTCATCCTGTTCAAGTGGCGTTGATGGCGTATAGACTAAGCAGCCATCGGTAGTCCCGGGCAGTGGGATTTTGGTCAGCGCACAGCCGCTCTCTGTCGAAGGTATTTCTATGGCTCTTGTATTATTGAGAGGTTTATCCCGTAAGTTGAGTTTAGTGGCATAAGATACACATTGAAAGTTCACGTTGGATGAAGAACTAGAAGACGATGGTGAGACGAAACTCCATTCTCGTAGAGATGCACGTACAAGAAGAACGAGGTCTTGGAGGAACCATTATTGTTGCGCAAACGAAGAATTAGTTGGCAACATCGCAACATTCCATTGCATGGAGGGTGTGTTTGCACAGCTGAGCGACTGACACCACGCTTCACAGCCCGGTGAGTTTAGCAGTCTTGACCCAGCCAGTTCTAGGGACACGTAACGTGAACACCGCGTGATGATAGCCAAGTAACAGTGCACGGTTGTTGAAGAGCAGAGAAAAATGTATTCGCCAGCACAAGTGCCCCGTTCGGCGTTCACCGTAACAGACGGCCTTGCCAAGCGAGGGCAAGCACCGGGTGTATCCGAGGCGGAGCCTGAACCTTGTTGCCTTTTCCCAGGGGGTGTACACAGAAAGTGGTCCTGATCACCATTTGACATCCATCCTCGACACAAGTTGCCTTGAAAAATCCATTGGCACTACCTGGCAAGTCTAATGATGGTTGAATGAAGTACAGATCGGACTAACCACGCCTTCAGGAGCAGAGGTCAATAGGGAGGTCAACTTGAAACCAAGATCTATCGCACTTAGACTGTGAGTGTTGCTCAGTGTGCGAAACCACAGGATCTCATTTCTGAGCAGATAATCAAAAAAAATGGGTGCCTCTCGTGCTGACAAGGAGTTGTACTTCGAGAAGCTGAAGGAGCTTCTCCACACTTACTGTACGCCCCTTCCAGTTACTTTGAAAACTTACTCACAGTTCCTTAAGCCTCCATCTTCATCGTCAACGTTGATAATGTTGGTTCCAACCAGATGCATCAGATTCGTGTCGCCCTTCGCGGTAAGGGTGTTGTCTTGATGGGGAAGAACACTATGGTCCGCCGTGCTCTCCGTGCCATCCTTTCTGAATCCCCCCACTTCGAACGTCTCCTTCCTCACGTCAGGGGCAACATCGGCTTCGTCTTTGCCAATGGAGATCTCAAGGAGGTCCGCGATATCATCGTTGCTAACAAAGTTGCTGCTCCTGCTCGTGCTGGCGCCTTTGCACCCAGGGATGTCACCGTTCCTGCTGGTAACACTGGTATGGAACCCGGAAAGACATCTTTCTTCCAGGCTCTCGGTGTCCCCACCAAGATTGCTCGTGGTACTATTGAAATTGTCTCTGATGTCAAGGTTGTCACTGCCGGTACTCGTGTTGGACCTTCCGAAGCCACCCTCCTTAACATGCTGAACATCTCTCCGTTTACCTACGGCATGACTGTGGTCCAGATTTACGACGCTGGCAACACTTTCTCCCCCGAAGTCCTTGACATCGGTGAGGAAGAGCTCGTCCAGCGCTTCGTCACTGGTATTACCACCATTGCTGCCATCTCCCTTGCCCTCAAGTACCCCACTATCGTCTCCGTCATGCACTCCCTTGTTAACTCTTACAAGAACCTTCTTGCTGTCTCCATTGCTACTGAATATGCCTTTGAGGGTTCCGAGAAGGTGATGTGATTGATTCGCTAATGCTCATCCTGCAAACTGAACTCGTCGATAGGTCAAGGAATACCTGGCTAATCCGGAGGCATTCGCCGCCGCCGCCCCTGCTACTGCTGCTACCACTGCCGCTGCCGAGGCCCCTAAGGCTGAGGAGAAGGAAGAGGAGAATGAAGAGTCTGATGAGGATATGGTACGTTGGCTATGACGTCATGTTTTTGACTTGCATTGGTACTTAAACGTTCACGCGCAGGGATTCGGTCTCTTCGACTAAAGGAATGCACAAGGACATTGTCCGGAATTGTTCCATAGCTTTTTTTACTGTGATCGGCTATCTGTAATCCATGTTTACTGCTTCTACACGAACGACGTGTAAGATCGGAGTCACATCGGACCTGGTCTCCCCGGACCGGAACAAACAGGAATGAGTTTTCGAAAATACAAGCGCTTGAGAGTGAGTATCAGGTGTGACAACACTCCAAAAAGTCCTGAGGAGACTTGAGGATGGTGACTCGAGCACCATCGGTAGCCACTCTTATGAATATAAGGTCTGCAAGGGCGCAAAAGCGAGGACCAAAGCATTCGTTAGATTCCGAACCGCTGTGATTCTTCGGGATCAAACGTTCTCGTCACCCAGTGTACAATCCGATTATCTTTCCCAATCCGGAATCGCGCCCTCGGTTTTGGGCCCCTTTCGCTCGATACTCACCATCCATTTTTTCCCACTTTTTCCTTTTTAATCCCTTGTACATTCTGTTTCGCATCTCTCAAGCCCCCACCACTTTCACTATCGCCCGGTGTATACCATGGACAAGTCCGGTGGCCGCCTCATCGTTGTGTCTAACCGACTGCCTATTACCATTACGAAGGATTCCAAAGGCGAATACCACTTCAAGATGTCCTCTGGTGGTCTGGTTTCCGCCCTTTCTGGGTTCAAAAAGTCCCTCAATTTCACTTGGATTGGATGGCCCGGTTTCTCCATACCTCCCAAAGATCGACCTCTCGTAAACAAACGGCTGATGGAGGAATATTCCTGCCAAGCTGTTTATCTTGACGACGACGTGGCAGATCGCCACTACAATGGGTTTTCCAACTCGATACTGTGGCCCCTGTTCCACTACCACCCGGGAGAGATGAACTTTGACGAGGCCAATTGGCTAGCATATAGACAGGCGAACATGCAGTTCGCGGAGGCAGTCAGGCAGCAAATCACACCTGGAGCAATGGTGTGGGTCCAGGACTATCACCTCATGCTCTTGCCAATGCTTCTGCGAGGGTTAATTGATGGTCGGAACATTGGAGACTTCACTCAGGAGCAACTGTCTAGAGTCACGGAGGGAGTCGAAGGTGAAGAGTTTGGGTCTCCTTCAGCGGCTAGCATTCCCGGCATCAAGATCGGATTCTTCCTCCATACGCCCTTCCCGAGTAGCGAGATCTACAGGTATGCCATAGTGTATGTCTTGTAATCTAATTTCTGACGTCGGCTTTGTGCAGGATCTTGCCTGTTCGTCGTGAGATTCTGTACGGTGTCCTGTATTGTGACCTCATCGGATTTCATACCTATGATTATGCTCGACACTTCCTTTCTTCGTGCACTCGAATCCTCGGCCTCCCGACCATGCCAAACGGAGTTGAATTTGACGGCCGCCTCGCTCACGTCGGGACGTTCCCCATTGGAATCGAACCAAAATCATTCATCGATGTGTGTCTTCATCAACCTCTTGCTACCTGATTTCGCGCTCAGGGTGCTCTATAGAATCTTCAAAAGCAGTCAGTCAAGGACCGTATCAGTCAATTGGAACAGCGATTCGGTGGGGTCAAGGTTATTGTTGGTGTGGATCGCCTGGACTACATCAAGGGTGTTCCTCAGAAACTCCATGCGTTAGAGTTGTTCTTGACACAACACCCAGAATGGATCGGTAAGGTGAGTTTTAACGCAATATCTGTACTCTCTTTCTTTTCTCATTTCCTATCCTTTCAGGTTGTCCTTGTTCAGCTTGCCGTACCCTCGCGCCAGGATGTAGAAGAATACCAGAACCTGCGATCGACGGTCAATGAACTCGTTGGTAGAATCAATGGCCGGTTCGGTACTGTTGAATTCATGCCTATCCACTTCATGCACAAGAGCTTGGCATTTGACGAGCTCTGTGCACTATACGCCATCAGCGACGTCTGCTTGGTTTCAAGTACGAGGGACGGCATGAACCTGGTACGTTCTCCAGTCCGCCTGGTCATTTATTATTCCCCTAACTATATTCACAGGTTTCCTACGAGTACATTGCTTGTCAGCAAGCACGCCAAGGCGTCATGATTCTTTCCGAGTTCGCAGGAGCCGCTCAAAGTTTGAACGGATCGATTGTTGTTAACCCATGGGATTCACAGCAAGTTGCCGACGCGATTCACGAGGCTGTGACCATGGATGCGGCTACGAGGGTGGAGAACCACCGCAAGCTGTTCAAGTACGTGAACAAGTATACTGCTGCATTCTGGGGAAGCAGTTTTATCAGAGAGATGAGCCGGATTGATACGGAAGAATCCGAAAAGAACAACCAAGACGGAACTGAGCCGCATATCAACGGTGCTTTTCAGTCTCCCCTTCAGGCGATGGTTTCCGCTTAACCCTTTGGCGTAGTGCTTCCCTGTTCTTTTTAGATGTAATCTTATTGTAATTTGTTCTATGCTTTTGGTTGAATGATCTTTTTGCTCTCTTATCCTTGTAACTAGAAAGATGTACGGTCGTATTTTGCGCATAGAATATGGAATGAGCTGTACCCTCCTCTTGGCTGCTTGTAATTACATAGTTGTTAGTTGATACACGTGGGCGCTCCCGAGTCATGGAACGCTCGACTGGCGCTTATGATTAGGTTTCTATGAGATGGTCGGTTTTATGGGGAATGATCCGTAACGGGTTGGGTTGATTCAAACGCTTCTTTTTAGCGCTATGAGTGAATTGGTTCTGTACGATATAAATAGAAACAGTACGAATACCGTTGCACAGCCAAAATTCAACAAATACCGGCTTCCGGCTTCGAGTCCAACGTGTACCTGTTGTTCTCTTGATAAGTTGCGGATTGCTACATTGTGGTGATTTGCTGACCCAGTCAGATTGCTTTTATTAGCGCTTCGAAGCTTGGCTTGGGGCCTAGAGGAGACGGAAATGCACATCCTGTTTGACAGGCATAGCCTTGTCGATGCGTGTCCTGCCCTAACTTTGGTATCATGAAAGGAACATGCTCTTTAGGCGCATTTCTCTCCCTCGCCCGCATAAATCGCGTTTGGAGGGCCTATGGTAAGTTGACTGAGGCGCATTTTACTCTTCGAGACGAAACCTTCTCAAGAAATCGTACTAACATCTCACTTTCACCCTAAACAGACCTTAAAGCCACAAATATAACCCTTGATCATGCAGTAGGAACATGTGCCGCATGGCCAAGACGTTCCACGATCAGTGGGAGTTGAGACTCTTATGACGCTCGAGACGGCTAGGCTTGCCAGCTTGAATTAATGTGTCTGGTCTCCTATAGCGCTCCACATTGAAACAATGAAAGAATGAAGACGGTGACAGTGGTGCTCCAGCTTAGATGAGAAGTTTCTGAGAAGTGTTTTGTCGCGAGACTCTTTCGGTCTCCAGAATCTAGAAGACTCCTGACGGCAAACCAGTTCGACCAACGACAGTCGAACGAGCCCAAGCGCATCGCACATGGAAGAGTTCAGAAGTAATATTACACACCGGGCTTGAGTATGCGTGTAGCACAATTATGTCGTCATCTTCTGATTTCGGGTTCCCAGATGTTTTATAACTTCGGTGATGAACTCGTGTCGCTTAGCTTAAGTCAAGTGTAAACCATAGAAATACATACCGAGCGCCGCGGAAGTTAGCTCCTAAACCGTCTATTGTCTATCGCTGGGGAAGAGAAAAACCTTCGAAGTTCGGGCCCGTTTGCAACGCCCAACCCGTGAATTACGCGTCAATACTTTAGCACTGCGGAGTGACTCTTCCAGCATACATCATTCTTCAAACAATTGCGCAAAAAATAAAAATAAAACCTCACAACAATTTTACTGTAATTTACGTCGCATTGGACAAAGGCGTTGGTTTCTGAAAGAATGTTCGAGATGCACGTAGTACATACCAGTGCAGAGCCTTCATTTGTCAAGGTGTCAAAAGAGGCATAGAAACCTGAGGAAGCCAAGCCTTGAAATAACGGCGAAGGTTTAGCCACACGATGCCAAGCTGCATTGGCATGCTCTGCATTTGTGCGAAGACGCACCAAGGTCACTTAGGCATTTTATCATGTCGAATCGGAATAGATATCAGTGCAATTTGCAGTGCAATCAGATATCAATCCGATTCAATCGAAAGTGATTTGAAAGTAATTTGAGTCCCTTTGTGCAACCCCGAGCTGAAAATTTTACCAGGTGCCTGAGTTCTCGTGCATAGCCTAGCTGTCAGGTTAGCAATGGTATTTAAAAATTAGCCCCGAGATTTCCATGTGGAGGGAAAAAGGCGTGGGCGAGGAGCCAAGGAGTCGAAGACACTCCTACTGACGGTTCTATCCACCTGTAAGACCTCTGCCACGAGAGGCGGACTGGCGTAATGGTTAACGCGCCAGTTTCCGGCGCAAATTCACTGCAGCCTGTAGCTGGAGATTCTGGGTTCGAGTCCCAGGTTCGTCGTCATCTAATTTTTCCCCTCGTTTTCCACCTTTGTTTTGGCTCCTCTCCCATTTCGCCAACTGTTGTCCACGGATGGATGACTGAAGTGCACTTCCTTTGTTTGTGTGGCACAGCCCTCCGTTGACTTAACAACACCGGTTCAGTTTTCCCGAGGTAGGCGCGATTCATCCCATCCGATTTTCATGGCTATTTGTCTTATAGCACGAGTTTCTCAAACAACAGTTTCCCTGTAAAATTAAGCTCAAATTAAGCTTAGTTGTGTTGCAATGCATCCTTGTGTACAACCTACATCTTGAAGCTACGAAAATATGAAATCCTTCTTACCGTCAGACAATTCTCCTCAGCACGGCATAATCGTTACCAGACAATCATCAGACGGTACTCACTTATCTATGCAAACCGCCAGAGCAGAGCGCCCGTTATCGAGCTGTGTCGTTTCCAAGATAAGTGCCTGTCAATTAGTGAGAGATCGGCTCGGTGTTGTCCCTGGCACGCCCAAGCTCACACAACTCTCAGACTAATGACTTCAAATCAAATTGTCCAACGCTGCGGACTTTTGCTCACTCCGAGTGTCTATGTTGTGCAGCTTTGTCAGACCCAACTCATAGTCACTCAGTACAACAGAGGACTGCCTCAATGGATGACTTGCTCAGATGCACACGCGGTGAAGCTCAGGCTCGCTTATGTTTTATCACCGACAAGCATTGTGGTGCTTCGACGTCGACGCTCGACTGTCGCATGGATGGACCTAGATGAACACGCACACATTTTCGTGGCCCGACAATGGAAATTAAACGTTCACCAATCATTAACACTACTCGGTCCAGGCTCGGCCATGGAGGGAAATGAGATGACGCACTCGTGATATCGTCATCATGTCTGCCTTCGATGCAGTAGTCAGCTTTCGGTGGCGTTGTGGACATAAGGTTGGTTTTGTATGTCAGGATCCGGCAGGGCTTGCGAAAATTTGGTTGTTACTATGCGAATCCCGCCACGCTTGATGGGGTGCTGCCGGTGGCGGAAGCGATGTCAAACCACCAAAACGGAGATGAAATCAGAGACTTATAATTAAAGTACTGTTTGTTGGATCAATCTCGAAACCAAGGAGACTGCTATTTACCGAAACCAGCGGGGAATGTGGAAAGATGAGTTAACTCGTAGCTGACAGCTGATTTCTTTGAAGTTTGAGAAACTTGGCCAACTGCACAGGTACAAGACGTATCTATTAGCAGTGGCTTAAAGACATTCATGATGAGTCGCGGAGCACAGCCAGAGCAGTTTGCGCTGCGCAGGATAAATAGGTCGGCTTCGGACTCCCAGATAAACCAATACAATATGGATATCGAGCCACAGCAGGCAGAGGCGTACAGGATAGGTGGGACTAGAACTCGAGCTTGACTTCTTTTACTTCTGCCAGAGCCTTATTGATATAGCCAGTCATCAGAAGTTCGAGCCGTTGCTGTTATTTTTGAACGCGAGAGACGATGTCCTTTCAGGGAGGAGCAAGGTTGAATCTCAGACAGGTCTAAGAGACACTGGTTTGTATAGGGATTTGTTAGACAAAGGGAACAACGTCGGTGGTGGAGAGGGGCTGTTTGGAGTAGTTGCTATTTTACTGAGTAGGAGATATTACCCATGACTTGTATACGTATTCTGGAACTGCTGTTGACATCATGATGTGCTCACATAAGCGAGTCTGATTTATAGAGGCGCCTGGGATAAAGCCGGCTTGGTTCAAGTCACTGGCCTTTGTCCAACGCATGCTGAAGGCACGCTTGGCAGGTCTAGCTTGGGTGGATTCAGAATGACACAAGCGCTGTAACGAGGCTGTGGTTGGTTGGAGTAAAAGGGTTCCTCGATCGATCGCAAGAAAGGGGAAGATCTTGGACTATCGTGCAAGCCAGTATTACGGGGAGACGAGTACACAACATCTCTTGTTTGCATTTTCAACTCGGGATGAGCATGAAGCGATTGCAGTGAAGATTGCTATGGGCTTTGTGAATTATGCATAGCCAAAAAAAGAAAGAGAAGAAGCGTCTACGCCATACTTCATCTTCCGTGATATCCATATTTGGTATTCATATCTATCACAATTACTACAACGCAGCTTTTGTTGGTCGTTGGTCGACTAAACGACAAGCTCAAGAAGTACCCATAAAGGCGCTTACAAGGGTTTAAGACAACAACGAGGCGTGCAAGGAAATGTAGAATCCTCGTGGAAGAGGTTCCGGAACGATGGAGAAGAGATGGCGGAAAATAGGGTGGGAAATCCATCGACGAGGCTGTGTATACAGGACCGGGCTCGGCGAGTACATAAACTGAAGAGTAGGCATTGTGGTTGGATTCTGCAAATCCATGACTCTGGCCTCTATCAATGGCGGACGGCGACTCGAACATTCCCTCAATCAACATCACCGATGCCGCCAGCTCCAATCCAGCTCTACACATCGACCCCGCCGCTCACAATGCCTCCCTCCTCTCCCCTACCCTTCATCCCCCACCTTCCCCCTCGCCTTCTGACTATTCATCGACTTCCACCTACCCGCCTTCTCCTACAATATCTATGAGTTCGGACAGTCGGTTTAAGACTACTCTCGCTCTTCGTGACAATCAGCCTGATGACAAGGAGGCATTGTCTTCCCTTAATATGCTCAGTCCTCCAGATGCTGAGGCTAGCAGACACAGGAGGAAAAGCAGTGATGCGACTATTAACAGCTTTACTACGGAGGCCGACGTGGAAGTGGCAAAGGTGACCTCCTACGCAACGTCCATCACCAACGTGGACCCTCACGTGTCTACGCCTCGCAAGTCCTCCGAATCTCGTCAGTCTGACAAGAAGGACTCAAAGGCAAAGAAGAAGAAAGACTCGATCGATGAGCATGAAGGAAAGACTGTTCACGAGCTCGAACTTCTCCAGGATGAAGGGCTTGACCCAGCTCCATTTGCGTTCAAACCCTATCAACTTGCCCATATGCTTGATCCCAAAAACCTTGATACCCTCACTGGTTTCGGCGGAGTCACTGGCTTGTTGCGTGGACTTGGAACTAGTGCTGAGCATGGTCTTTCTACAGGATTACTTCCTAGGTCTGGCACCGTTAGGTCCACCACTTCCACGCGCTCAAAGAACGACCTCCCTACGATCACGCTCACAGAACCGAGCGGTCTTGTTCGTGCACCATCAAGTACAGGTGATCACCCAGCTTTCAACGCTACTTTTGATGACCGTAAACGCGTCTTTGGCGAAAACCTACTTCCCCGGCGGCGGAGCAAATCATTGCTACAACTCATGTGGCTTGCCTTGAAAGACAAAGTTTTAGTACGTTAACGGCGTCACCGATAACTCGTGAAGTGCCCTCACCGAGGTCTCTCTACAGGTACTTCTCTCGATCGCTGCGGCCATCTCCCTCGCCCTGGGCCTTTTCCAGGACTTTGGCCCTTCTCGTGATCCCGATGAACCTCCGGTCGATTGGGTCGAGGGCGTTGCGATTATTGCTGCGATCACTATTGTGGTATGCGTCTCCCTTTGTGTACCGAATGCACAAGGCTCAGTGTTCCAAATAGGTCTTGGTTGGCTCACTCAATGACTGGCAAAAAGAACGCCAGTTCAAGAAATTGAATGAGAAGAAAGAGGAACGTGGTGTGAAGGTTATTCGTGACGGTCAAGAGAGAGTCATTGACATCAAGGTCTGTCCGATTCCATTGCCCATCCCTGTTACTCGTATTCTTACATTCTTTTAGGAAGTTCTCGTGGGCGATATCGCGCTTTTGGAACCGGGTGAAATCGTCCCTTGTGACGGGATATTCCTTTCTGGCCATAACATCAAATGTGATGAATCTGGCGCCACTGGAGAGTCAGATGCTATCCACAAGGTGTCCTACGACGAACTTCTGGAGCTCAAGAGACACCGTGATGTTGGTCACACCGACTGTTTCATTCTGAGTGGGAGCAAAATTATTGAAGGCGTTGGGAAATACGTTGTCGTGGCGGTTGGCACGAAGAGTTTCAATGGTCGCATCATGATGGGTACGTCGCAACCTTGTCTTTTGGGCGCATGTATTGACCTGCTTTAACAGCATTGCGAGGAGACATTGAGAACACTCCTCTCCAAATCAAGCTCAATTACCTCGCGGAGCTTATTGCTAAAATTGGCTCGGCAGCTGGTGCACTTCTGTTTGCTGCCCTCATGATTCGGTTCTTTGTTCAATTGGGTACAAACAACCCACCACGGTTTGTCAACCTCGTGCTTTTATTTTCATTCACCTAACTCGGCTCCAGGACTCCGCCTCAGAAGGGCATCGCATTCGTGAATATTCTTATCATTGCCGTTACGCTAATTGTAGTCGCTGTTCCCGAAGGCATGTTGAACACGCTGATCAAGGTTTCAGTTTACTCATTCTTTGACAGGTCTCCCGCTTGCTGTTACTCTCGCATTGGCATTTGCCACGAAGCGCATGTCCTATGAAAAGCTTTTGGTCCGTGTTCTTGGTTCTTGCGAAACCATGGCCAACGCATCAGTCGTTTGCACTGATAAGACGGGCACTCTTACCCAAAACTCGATGACCGTTGTAGCGGGCTCGGTTGGCATCCACGCGAAATTCGTGCGGGAGCTGGGTGAAAACGCGGGACGCACAAATGCTGAAGAGAGCGCGGAAGCACGCAGACACCCTGAAGATTTTTCCATCGACCAGATTCAACTTAATGACGTCATGTCCCGACAGCTACAAGAAGTCTTTAATGAAGCGATCGCGATTAATTCCACCGCATTTGAAGACGCTGATTCCGAAACGGGTAAACCAGTTTTCGTCGGAAACAAGACGGAAACAGCACTTCTTCAGTTTGCCAAGGATCTCGGTTGGCGTGATTTCCGGGAAACTCGCGAGAGTGCCGATATCATCCAGCTGATCCCGTTTTCCAGCGAGCGCAAAGCTATGGGTGTTGTTGTTAAGCGTCCAGGCGGTCACTATCGACTTTATGTCAAGGGTGCTTCTGAAATTTTGTCCAAGAAGTGCAACCATCATGTCGTTGTGAACAAGGATGGCAACTTTGAGGCCACTGATTCTATCCACACTTGTCCCATCGATGAACTCGCTCAAGACAATATCTCCCGTACTATTATTTTCTATGCCAACCAGTCCCTCCGTACTCTCGCCCTTTGTTATAGGGATATTCCCTCTTGGCCTCCTGTTGGATCCGCTTTGAATGACGAAAACGAGGCAAGTGTCATCGTCTAATCCATGGATTCCGCTGACTTGGCTTGTCATCAGGTACCTTATGAGGATCTTGCACAGGACCTTACTCTCATCGGTATCACCGGTATTGAAGACCCACTTCGTCCCGGTGTTCGCGAGTCCGTCGCCAAGTGCCATCGTGCCGGTGTAACCGTCAAAATGTGCACCGGTGACAACGTCCTCACTGCACGATCAATTGCCAACCAATGTGGTATCTTCACGCCGGGAGGAATGATTATGGAGGGCCCCGTTTTCCGTCAGCTCACACAGGCCGACCGCATTGAAATCGTCCCGCGGCTTCAGGTCTTGGCTCGTTCGTCACCAGAAGACAAGAAAATTTTGGTGGAGACTCTCAAGTCAATCGGCGAAGTCGTCGGTGTAACAGGTGACGGAACCAATGATGGTCCCGCCCTCAAGACTGCCAACGTTGGCTTTTCTATGGGCATTGCCGGCACAGAGGTTGCCAAGGAGGCATCGGACATTATCCTCATGGACGACAATTTCTCTTCGATTGTGAAGGCCATCATATGGGGACGCTGTGTCAATGATTCCGTTCGCAAGTTCCTGCAATTCCAGATATCCACAAACGTCACCGCCGTTGTCATCACCTTCGTCACTGCCCTTGCCTCCGACCAGGAGGAATCGGTACTCACTGCTGTTCAGCTACTCTGGATCAACATCATTATGGACACGTTTGCAGCACTCGCTCTTGCCACAGATCCCGCGACGGAGAAGCTACTCAATCGTAAACCGGACAAGAAAACCGCGCCTTTATTCACCACTGACATGTACAAGATGATCCTGTTCCAGTCTATCTACCAGATCATCGTCATCTTCATTTTCCACTTCCTTGGTCACCGCATCCTCGGTTACGACCGTTCGAGCCACAGCAACGATATTGTTCAAACGCTCGTGTTCAACGCTTTCGTTTTTGCCCAGATCTTCAATTCCGTCAACTGCCGCCGCCTTGATAGAAACCTGAACATCTTCGAGGGGGTGCTCAAGAACCAATATTTTATGGGAATCACCCTCATTGGTGAGCTTTAATCATGATGTCGTTTTTATTGTTGTCTAACAAAGGCTTGCAGAAATTGGGGTTCAGATTTTGATCGTTTTTGTCGGTGGTGCAGCTTTCCAAGTCACCCGAATTCCAGGACGCGAGTGGGGCATCTCGCTTGCTCTTGGCTTCGGCTCTCTTCCCTTGGGTGTTCTCGTCCGATTCATGCCCAACGAACCGTTTGAGAAATTCTTCCGTACTCTTGGGCTCTTCGGGAGAGAGCAACCACTCCTACCTGCGACTCGTCCCGACAAGGAGACGTGGAATGGCGCCATCAGTCTTGTTGCTGACAACTTGCGGGTCTTTGGAAATATTCGTGGTGGTCGAATGCGCGCTTCGTCGTTCGTTGGCAAGAGCCGATCTGCTCGCCTGAGCAGTGAACAAGAGAAGTTGCCTGTGTAAGTACTGATCCCAACCTCCGTTAACACCGTTTCTCATAATTTCCGTTCACAGGCCGTCCATGATGACAATGATTCCGACTCTCATAGCCGGTGCTGTTGCTGCCGGAACACGTGTACCCCCAGGATCACTCTCCGACCCCGCCCATGCAGATCCTTCGCGGTCTTCTGCTGCCCTCTGGGAGGGTAAGCTCCAGCTTCATCCAGACACGCCGAAAGACGACCCAGCGTTCGTACGGTTTGGCGGTGGTCATAATGCCGTCTAATATTTATTCACTCATAATCACTCATAACCAATGCCTTCTGTTTGCGAGGTGTGGATCCCAACTCCACATCAATTATGAAAGGCCGTTGGCCTTGGAAAGGCTTATGTGACAGGCCTATCGCCAACATTCTGGCCTGCGGTTGTCCGACGCACGCTGTTTTATCATAAGCATTCTAATCATCAACCATACAGATTGTCACTGCATTCATCACGCTTCAACACATAGACCTACGTTTAACATTACGACACCCTCACCTAATGTCCTTATTCTCCTTCGTTCTTGGTATCCTTCGGTTTTTTTATTCGCGATTTGCATAACGGTGTTGGGCTCCTTGCAATCATTCCAAGAGTTGACCTCCATGCATACAGTAGCTTACATTGGTTGCTCTTCATGTGTATTGTATACAGCTAGTTATGTTTTCGGTGTTCCCTTTTGGCTTTGCACTTAGGTTTACTCATTCATCTCGTGGTTTCTCTCTCAACTGTCATGGTCCACATCATCGCTGCAACAAAAATATACGAATTTCTGCCTAATCCCTCGACGATCCTCCTCTAAGCAAAAGTGTGAGGGCTGCTGAATAGCCGGGATTCATCGTGATACCGTCACGCGAAAGAAAAAGGGCCTAACTGGGAGTTGAACCCAGGACCTCCTCGAACATTGGACAACATCAAAGTCGCCCTCCCAAACGAGGAATCATACTACTAGACCATTAGGCCGACACAAGGTTTTCACATTATTGTGTTTATGAGGCGTGAAGTACTAATCTCCGAACTTTCTTCATCCAATGTTCTACGGGATGCCTGAACTTACATGGGGGAACATCGCGAGACAATCTTGAGATGGTGGAATAAAATTATTTTCGGATGACGAAAGCAAAGCCATCCATTACACAGATTATTGGAGCTATTATAATGAGGCTCGGCCAGCTGAAGACCCCTTACATGAAATCCTGAGACATATTCAAAATATAGAGCGCATGCAACGCGCTCTCAGATGCGTGATTAGCTAATTCTACTCTAGGACAAGCCAGAATAGAATGCGGTCGAAGTTGTAGGCAAACGAGGAGAAGGAGAGAGTGTGGGAACCAGAAGGATGAGTCCCTGAAAGCAACTTATTTGGAGTGGCACTCGTTTGAGACCAAACACCGACCGCGCCTGCTTGTTATTGCAGGTCGCAGACCTCCACCCACCATGGCTTTCTTCTCCAGTACTACCCCCGCGACAGTCACATCCACCGCGTCTACAAGTGGAGACAAGGATATTGAGGTTGCGGATCCTCCGACCGACTCTATTTCTTCTCTGTCCTTCTCAAGTCAGGCCGACTATCTAGCTGTAGGAAGCTGGGACAACAGCGTATGCTCCTTGTTTTTTGACCATTTTTTGAGCTTGTGACCGACTATCTTAACTTCTTTAGGTTCGAATTTATGAGGTTGGTCAACAAGGCCAGACCCAAGGCAAGGCGATGTACCAGCACCAAGGTCCAGTGCTATCGACTTGCTGGAACAAAGTATGTTCACCCTCCTTTCTGAGCGAACGGAGGTAAATGTTGTCTTTAGGATGGAACGAAAATATTTTCTGGAGGCGCTGACAACGCTGGTCGTATGTTCGACGTTACGACCGGTCAAGCCACGCAAGTTGCCCAGCATGACGCGCCCATCAAGGTCGTGAAGTGGATTGAAACTCCTCAGATGGGCATTCTAGCTACCGGTAGCTGGGACAAAACCATTAAAGTACGTTGGTACTCGCATGCTTGACTGCCCTCTATTGACTCGGGCAAGTATTGGGATATTAGATCACAAAATCCTGTTGCTACTGTGCAGCTCCCGGAAAGGTGCTACACATTCGATGTACAATATCCTGTGCTTGTCGTCGGAACTGCCGAACGTCACATACAAATATTCAATCTTAACAACCCCAACACTGCCTATAAGGTTGACATTTCACGCATTGCTCTCAGGATCGTTCTGACGCCTTTTGCAGACAATAACCTCCCCTCTGAAGTGGCAAACTCGTGTCATTTCGTGTTTTACGGCCTCTCAGAACAGTGGGTTTGCAGTAGGAAGTGTTGAAGGACGTGTGGCCATCCAGTGAGTGCCTTGAATCTCCTCATTGGTCCAGCTCAGACGAGCTCGTTCAATAGATACGTTGAGGATTCCGAGTCATCGTAAGCACCTTCTCGGGCCCGCTTGTATTTGGCCTGACTCGAAAACAGCAACAACTTCTCCTTCAAGTGCCATCGGCGTGACGCGAATCCTACCACGAAGGATCAAGCACTTGTTTACGCTGTTAACGACATTTCCTTCCACCCTGTGCACGGAACCTTCTCGACATGCGGTATGCGCTAGGAACTTAGGAGGTGAATCATGAATGGACTGATTTTTCTCTAGGATCTGATGGAACCATTCACTTCTGGGACAAAGACGCCCGAACCCGACTGAAGAGTAAGCACCTGGTATGGTTTTCTCGGTTTCAGCTATGTTGATATGTTACGCAATAAGGTTTCGAGGCCGTACCAGCACCGATCTCATGTTCTGCCTTCAACCGCACTGGCAATATCTTTGCTTATGCTGTTTCTTATGACTGGTCCAAGGGGCATTCCGGCATGACACAAGGATTACCGAATAAAGTAATGCTGCATGCTTGCAAGGACGAGGAAGTCAGGAAGAGGCCCAGGAAATAGGCGACTTATCTACCATAGCTTCTCTATCTGTTGCTTCATCGTATTTCTTGTACTCACTCTCTGTCAAACTGTTGTCCTTGTTCAAATTGGATGATATCACAGTCTAGTATCATCAGCACAGTCGGTCGTGAAGATCAAAACATCCGAACGTTCCGATGTATATATGGTACAGTAACAGTTACAGCCTTTGTTCATGCTAGTCTCCTCCGAGCTTAAATCGGGCTGTCTCGTTGCAAGGGAAAGTTGTCCGCTACTTGATTGACCCAAAATGATTTTTGGCATTTCACAGACCCATAAAAAGGCGAAAAGCCTGTTTTGACTGACTGACCTGAATCGTTTCAAATGTTGAACTCGGCCTCTCAGCATTTCTTGAAGAATGATAATTCAGAACCGTCTTTGAATACCAGAATCAACAGGCCTGACTATGAGGAAAATCATCAGCGTTCTTAATATTCATGGACCAGAGAAAATGCGATTGAAACAGGCAAAGACACAACAAAGACCGTTCTAAAATTTAAAGTTCTCAAAGTAAAAGTAAAAGATTTAACCTGGCACTGGGTCTTCCTGATGAGCTGTTCGTTCCAGGGGAAATGCGACATGCGGAATCAACGAGGTTTGTCATTTATGCACTATTAACGGCGATACTGTAGAGGGACCAATTGGCAACAAGTCTTTATTCCACTTCTTTCCGCAAGCAGCTGGGGGAAAGTGCTATGTAGAAGCGATCGTTGGTTCATCAGTGACTAGTGAAGAATAATCACAGTATAGCATGCACGAACTTGCTTCAAGACGTCTAGAATATCAGCTCTGGGGCCTTCTACGCTCCTTCCCCCATTCCCTCTTAAACCTTCAACGGTTGGCAAACTCGTGTCATTTCGTGTTTTACGGCCTCTCAGAACAGTGGGTTTGCAGTAGGAAGTGTTGAAGGACGTGTGGCCATCCAGTGAGTGCCTTGAATCTCCTCATTGGTCCAGCTCAGACGAGCTCGTTCAATAGATACGTTGAGGATTCCGAGTCATCGTAAGCACCTTCTCGGGCCCGCTTGTATTTGGCCTGACTCGAAAACAGCAACAACTTCTCCTTCAAGTGCCATCGGCGTGACGCGAATCCTACCACGAAGGATCAAGCACTTGTTTACGCTGTTAACGACATTTCCTTCCACCCTGTGCACGGAACCTTCTCGACATGCGGTATGCGCTAGGAACTTAGGAGGTGAATCATGAATGGACTGATTTTTCTCTAGGATCTGATGGAACCATTCACTTCTGGGACAAAGACGCCCGAACCCGACTGAAGAGTAAGCACCTGGTATGGTTTTCTCGGTTTCAGCTATGTTGATATGTTACGCAATAAGGTTTCGAGGCCGTACCAGCACCGATCTCATGTTCTGCCTTCAACCGCACTGGCAATATCTTTGCTTATGCTGTTTCTTATGACTGGTCCAAGGGGCATTCCGGCATGACACAAGGATTACCGAATAAAGTAATGCTGCATGCTTGCAAGGACGAGGAAGTCAGGAAGAGGCCCAGGAAATAGGCGACTTATCTACCATAGCTTCTCTATCTGTTGCTTCATCGTATTTCTTGTACTCACTCTCTGTCAAACTGTTGTCCTTGTTCAAATTGGATGATATCACAGTCTAGTATCATCAGCACAGTCGGTCGTGAAGATCAAAACATCCGAACGTTCCGATGTATATATGGTACAGTAACAGTTACAGCCTTTGCTCATGCTAGTCTCCTCCGAGCTTAAATCGGGCTGTCTCGTTGCAAGGGAAAGTTGTCCGCTACTTGATTGACCCAAAATGATTTTTGGCATTTCACAGACCCATAAAAAGGCGAAAAGCCTGTTTTGACTGACTGACCTGAATCGTTTCAAATGTTGAACTCGGCCTCTTAGCATTTCTTGAAGAATGATAATTCAGAACCGTCTTTGAATACCAGAATCAACAGGCCTGACTATGAGGAAAATCATCAGCGTTCTTAATATTCATGGACCAGAGAAAATGCGATTGAAACAGACAAAGACACAACAAAGACCGTTCTAAAATTTAAAGTTCTCAAATAGTAAAAGTAAAAGATTTAACCTGGCACTGGGTCTTCCTGATGAGCTGTTCGTTCCAGGGGAAATGCGACATGCGGAATCAACGAGGTTTGTCATTTATGCACTATTAACGGCGATACTGTAGAGGGACCAATTGGCAACAAGTCTTTATTCCACTTCTTTCCGCAAGCAGCTGGGGGAAAGTGCTATGTAGAAGCGATGAGTCTCGGATATTTGGGTAACGGCCGTTGGTTCATCAGTGACTAGTGAAGAATAATCACAGTATAGCATGCACGAACTTGCTTCAAGACGTCTAGAATATCAGCTCTGGGGCCTTCTACGCTCCTTCCCCCATTCCCTCTTAAACCTTCAACGGGATAAGTGGATTATGAGATGGTATGCACTTGTCTGAGTCACTCCTGCGATTCCAACCGCCACTAATTGGCCGTCAACACTCAGAATTTGAACCTGGCTCACTTAGAATACCCATAACCGAAGACACATGACAACGTGTACAGGCCTCACTTCGTGTCACGGATAGCGGTATACACACTGCTTCAAGCCCGATGAAATCGAAAGTAGCTAGCAGGGTACCAGCCTCAGGTTCGCCAGCCTGAATAGACAAGGGTTCGGCCTTCAATCTGTGGTAACTTACCTCCGCAGAACTTTAGGGAAATGGCAAACTTTCCCAACTCCATTTCTTCACCATTCGTCGAAACTGGAGTAACCCGAGCATGTTCTAATTTGACATTATGAGAGTAGCTCTGCAAACCCTGTCATCCATGACATCAATGCTGTTAGCTCGATAACACGCCGCATTAATTATTTGCGTCACGAGAAGACGGATCGAGCGCCCCTCTACCTAGTATACGATGAACCTTCTCGGATCAACAGAATCTGTGCCTGCTGAGCCAGCACTTCTACCATTTTGGACGTTGTCCTTGAGAAAGGGTCGGACTGATAGCACTCAGCAGACATGAGCTTTCGTTCTCATATCCAGAGGATGACATGTGTACTCCTTCATTTCGCAAGCAACCTGCCAGATGCTCAAGTACGTCCTTCGCAAGTGAAGAAATTGATTCGGTGGGCATTTTATAATAACATCGCGACGAGCCAGATCGGCTTCTGGGCAAGCTGGATGTTTTTATGAGTGCGGCAATAGATCATTCCATCCTTACAACTCAGTGTGAGCCAAGGAAGCGGTTCAAACTGTTCAGGAGAGCGTACCTCGACCTTCGTGACCAACGCGACCAACTGAACTTTGAGACCATGCAGAAGTTCCGGCCTGGATACTCTTGTCGCAGGGTATTAAGTGACCGGGACATCGCAACCCTTGTGAAAATCGTAAGTTCGGTCGAAAAGACGAGAAAGATGCACCAAGAGTGCCTGCTGAAGGCTATGGACCTTGGAAACAGCGGACTCTGTACTAGGTCATGAAGTACAAAAATTGAGCGCGAAAGTCTGAACATTCCCTCGCAGCTTGGCTTAAGGCTATCAGAGGATGAGAATGTTTGAATTCTTCAAAAACCAGGAGTGATTACAGCTTCGGATGAAAGGAGATTAGGTGTAGAAGTAGACATGTGGGGTGATCCTCTGCGACGACTGATACTCGCATTCTAGGTGGGACACGGAGAAGCGCAAAACACTATCCGGTCAGAAACCTTGATCAGCCATCCCAGAACAAGACTACACGCAAGCAGTGGAGATGTGTTATTTCAGTCAATCATCAGCAGGAGTTAGACCGACATCTCCGTGTCGGCATCTAGGCGGAGGAGTCGTGAGGTAGGCGACTAAACGAGTTTCAACAAAGGAGCCATCGACTTGGGTGATCGGATAAAAGAGCTCTAAGTTCCCACCCTACATCGGCCATATTTGACATTACATATGGTACCCGATGCAGATAGACAATTACAATGACCCTTGTCGAGTAGATCAAGACTGAGGCTCGGCATTTGTTGCGATGTTGAATATGAAAGTCGCGCGCAGACAAGAGATCTGTCGGAAGACAATGCCAGTGCACCCAAGCACTAAAATGGTTCGATAGCGATGGAAACAGTGGGGAATTTTCAGCAGGCTAGCAAAAACGGGGGAATGTTAGGTGTCAACATTAGTCCTGGCTGCCCTCAATATGATATTTCAATTTTTCGCAGGTCTGTAACCTGCAGCTTGTGTGATGGGACCGTAATGAGAGGCGAGACTCAATTGAATGACAGTGAACCTCCCACCGCTATGGCTGCGATGACCGAGTACAGAGTTTTCGTTGCCCTGAACGAGACTGAGAATGTTTTGTAAACATAGTCGTACACCACGTAGTCTGTCTGAGTACGCTGCACCGACTCAAATACTAGGGTAGTACTAAAGGTCTTTGTCTTGTAAGGCATCCTCCTCATTTCAGCACATCTATCCACTGGTAGGATTGATGTCAGTTTATCTTCCGGGTCAGCTGAGACTTCGGGTCTTGACGTTTGTGAGGAAATTGCCTGATAACAACAACATTTTACGGTTACTATCGAGTCATAACCTCGCCTCCTACGCTTGGGCCAACTGAACGTGTGATGAATTCAAAGTTCTGGCCGAAAAATTGCCAGAAAACTCGTTTACGCAGCTTACCTACATCCCGAAGCCTAGATCGTGGTGTCGCCATACACGATTGTAATTAACGGGGAGTGAGAATAACCGGAAGAGGTCCTTTGACGACAATGTAATAATCGCGATAATCCTCCTCGTATTGCAACGGGTTGTATCCCGGCGCGAATTTCAGAGCGTACCGATGCAAGAGTGCGCATATTGCAACACGCATCTTCACATATGCCAGTTGTTTTCCAAGGCAGTTTGCTGGTCCATGAGAGAACGCGAGAAATGCGCTCTGGTTTAAGTTGAAAGGATTTTTGTCGTTAAATATGTCCGGTTCTAGACTTTCTCTCACTTCTTCGGAGAGCCATCTTTCGGGAAGGAACATTTCCGGATAGGGGGCGAAGTTGCGGTGATCTCTATGGACTAGACGGAAAGCAACAGAGGCAACAGTTCCTTCGGGGAGCAAACTGGGTGGGTTCGTCTAGTCATAGACTGATGAGTAGAGCGAGACGACATACTACTGTTCGACCATTGTTGCACCAGTTCCACGTTGAATTTCTCTCTGAGAACCACTTTGAACAGGTGGTAGAAGTCGCAAAGCTTCATTACTTGACACGTTTTAGTGTTAAACCTCTCCAAAAAATCCAGCAGCCCACTTGAAACTCACATTGCTGCGTTTAAGTAGACAAGCTTTGCTTGCTTCTCTGTGTCCATGAGACCGCTACCCAGGCTGTCTATTTCCTCTTGCACTCGTCTGTAGCAGTTAGGATAGCGCATGAGAAAGTACAAGATACTGGTAAGCGCGCTGGTGGTAGTGTCAGCGCCGGCGATGATAGCCAATGCACCTACGCACATATCCACATCAGCTGGAATCCGAAGTCCCGGGGCTGAAACTGGCCGCTCACTGTCACTAAATATTTCCGCATTGGTGGGTTTCTGTTCCAGCACGCCATCTTCGTCCATCTTCAATTGAATCAGTGAATATTCCATCGTGAAGAAATATGGATGAACTACCAGATAATGAAATAGGTCCTTATTCAGAGAACCGCCCTCCTTGCGTTTTATTACTCGGCCAACAGTATATTCACGGTATTTCTTGATGCCTGGAACAAGTGGCATTACTTGTCCGACACCAAGCATCAGTTTCCCGAGCCAAGGAACCATTCCGAAGAAGAACAAGGTTCTAACACCCACTGAGCAAATTCAGGTATTCGAAATACTTCTCACTCACTTCTGTGACTCCTCGAGTAGATGCCATAGATTATCGCTATCTCCATTCTTCATCATCTCTGGACCTTCACCAAAGCTTGGGAAGATTGGTATTTCAATCTAAAGTTCGAATGGAAGCCGAACTTACACCAAGTCGCCCATCAAGTCAAAGCTATTCTCGAAATGAGACTAAACCTTCCCACAGTCCAGCAGGCACATACGTGTAGTAGCCCATCCACTCACTCATGTCAATGGGCCCTGACAACTTCTGCCCGAGAAGATCGACCATCTGTTGTGTTCTCGTGATCACGAAGTTTTCATAATATTTGATAGAAGTGACGTTTAACGCCCTTTGCCAGGTTTTTCGACGGCGAACATGCTCCTTTTTGTTCCTAAGCCCCACAAGATTTGGAGGAGAATTAAGCGGTCTTCGTCCTTCCCAAACTGCAACATAACATGTTTGTCAGTTTGTTACCTAGGGTGAAATGGGGTTATACAGACACTGTCCTTTGGGTTGTCCAGGGGAACCCATGAGAGGATCGACCGCTGAAGCACTCGCAATAGACACTTCATTTGGACCTATCAATACAAAATGGGTCCCAGGTCAGTTTTGAGATGATGATACTCTCCTAGCGAGTACCGCGAGAAATTGAACACACCAATCCTGACGACCTCGCCGTATCTTTCATGCAATGCAGCCAGTATTTTGTGCTGTTCCCCATTTCGAGTAATCGCAGCCCAGTAAATTTTTGTTATCTTGCATAGGAATGGCCCGGGATAGCCAGCAATCGGATGTCTCGGAGACAGACGATAGAATAGGATAGAGAGAGCAATCGTGGCGTAGAAGCCGCACGTGTTTCTCAGGAAACCGTACGTGACTCCTTGCGATTTGTCGCCGAAGAAAGTGTAGACAGCAGTCGGTACTCCTAGTAAAAGGTTCAAGATGCGAGGCAAATGAAGCGTTTCATCGCGTTGGAAGGCCAGATGCACGCCCTGGCAAATAGAAGCGATGTTGTGAGTTGAAGTTAGGCGGTGAACGATCAATTAATGGAGTTGACGGACGTACAATTCCAGCCGCTACGAGCGGGACTGACACGAAATTGCCCATGGAGAAGCTGGAGAGGATTCAAGATGGTCAAACGGTCCTTGAGGGACTTCTTGAGGGGATTTATAGGACGGTTTTATAATGACATTACGTGACCACGGCGAGAGCTTGACTCCTCCCTAGAGGGCAATCGGGGTCCTGCTTGTTCGGAAATTGATGACCATCTCTCCATACCGGAAAGGGGGACTTAATGGTGGAGGATAATTCACCGTCGGTACAGTACTTACTTCCTGTAAACTGCAGGTGCGCTTTAAGCCGGATAGGAATCAGTTGCTCGTGAAAATGTACCTGTCATCTGCAGTTGCTTGGAGCAAGCACAGGAGCTGCTGTGCATTAAGTTGTGTGGTGGAGTTGAGAGGGAATGTGCCATAAACAGTAGAGTGATGTCTACCGTCGCCGAGAGGGACACGAAGATCTAATTCACGCCACTCGCTAGCCTTTTGTGGCTTGTTCCAGAGGTCCTGGAATCCCGTGATGGCCCATTCTGTCTCGATAGGGGAGGATCCCGAGTATTCCTATAAAGGCCGCATCCCCCCGAGAAAAGGTCATGCCCGAACCCCCCCTTCATGAGACCCAGCTTTATCCAAATTTTCCTCCGAGCTCCAAAAATCAGAAAAAAAACGCGAGAATTCCGCAAATTTTTCCAAAGCATACCATTGCATTTAATACGTCATAGAACACACTACAGGGTCATGTACTCATCATTTGCAGTATTTCTTTCGCCCAAATCATCCGTTTTGTCTCAAACTAGACGAGGTCAAACTCAAACCCTTTCAACTACCCCAGAGGCGACCAAAAATCAATATTGATAGCTTCCAACTGGGCAATTCTGTCCGTACACACACATAACCCAACCACCAATGTCGGCTCCGACTTTTGTCCATCCTGGGATCCGTCCTCGGGGGCATCCAGGCCAATTTTGTCCGAATTTTTGTCCGAACTTGGCACCCGACCTTTATCGGTATTTTCGGGGGTCTTGATCGGGGTCGGTGGGCAAAATTTGAAAGTCGATTATAATAAATAAAAATATTCACATGACTATGGAATCCATTGCAATGGTTCATGATAGAAGATTCCTCGAGATGTCTCAGGTACAAGCTGTATTCAACAGGGTTCTCAGACGAGGTGTAGTTCAAGATCTCCTAGATTATTCTCTAAACCTTGTTTGATTTGAGACTCCGACAATCTACAATCTACATTCGTTGTTCTAAACCGTGGCCATGTGTTAGAATATCCTAAGTCAAATCAGATGTCGTACAAATTGATTAACAAGATAAGATTCCAACACCTCCCTCACCCTCTAATACAATGCTCCAGCTCCAGGTTTTCATGGGATCTTGATTTTGTGGCTCAAGAGCACGTTTTGTACTACCAGTAATGTTCAATCACCTTTGATTCCCTGTTTTCTATTTGTTCTCACATGAAAACTGGCCAGGAGGGACCCATCCTGCAAGCTGAATATAGTTTTTGATAATTAAATCATCTCAGTGTGGAGTAGCTAGCGTCCAAGCATCAAACACAAGGTAGGACCACCAAGGCGGCGGGATTGGGCAACGGGATGTCGTCTCGACGAGCAGAGATAATCAGTGTAAGGGACGAAAATTAAGGTCGCCGTATCACGTGCTACGTCGGAGTGTGAAAAACAGGTTTAGAGCAACGATCTAGGTCTAGAAGGGGGGGCCTCTTCCGGATTGAAGTTTAGAACGGGGGTCAATTTGAGATCCGACCCGTCCAAAACCCGATTTGGATGACGGCTTGTTCGGCATGTCCATTTTCGTAAGTTTAGCCTTGAGATCTAGTTTTCTAAACCCCACGGATGGGCTTCCAGTAGCTCTAAATCCAAAGAGTACGATTTATTTTTCTGGAGCGTGAGCGACGCTCGCGGGCCAATGAGGAATATTTTTCCTGGCCAGTAACAGATGAGACTGTATTGTTCTCCCTTGAAGCGGGCATGGTTTTCATGCCACTCTGTTGAATGTAGCTGATCCAGCTGGTCAGTTGGCGCGCACAACGGGTGCTTAATAAGCCAGCCGAGAATTCTATTCCTGGAGATGAGAAGCTGTAACGGTGGACATATGAAAATAGACAAGATCATGACCATGTCCATCCCGGCGACCTCAAAAGGGTACCATTCAAGCCCGTCACCAACTTCCGTGGTAGTCGTGGTGTTCTCTGCGTGTGTTCTACGTTTGATCTTTTTTACTCCCAGATTGAATTCAGTCCGATAAAGTTTCTGGACTACTACTCTACTTCCGTGAGTTTTATCAGACAAATGCAAACTGGTATTGGAAATGGAGGGTCCCCGCGCAATATCTTGCCAATTAGACGTTAATAAAATAGTACGAGATATGAAGTTGTGTATATGAGTAACGACCCAAATAAGAAAGGAATAAATAACCATATTCGTTGAAGGTGGGTGACAAGGATCAGTCCTTTTTCAGAGCCTGCACTTCCAAAAGAGGGTCGAGGGAAGATTCTGGGTGACGGTATGACTTTCCGACTCGATCGGCCCATGTGAAATACTAGTAATAACTCGTTTGTAAACAGAACAGACACATAGCAATGGCAACATACCTGGCCGTAATTACAGGTGAAGTAGAGATGATGAAGTGTATGATGGGCGGGCCCATTGATTATCTTCTCCAAAGCATGCCCGGTAATCATGTCGGAGTCATGGATCTATGAGGAGGTTAGTGTTGGCCCAGAGGGAATCAAACGTGACGCACGAAAATACTCCAAAAGTTGACTGCAACAAACAGACCCAGGTAGAGCGTGCGGTGAAGGGGAAAGAGGAAAATGAACAAGTGGTATGGAACCGACTGCAGATATCCGTCGAAGGGATGGAATGCATGAGAAGCGAATGGTGTAGGTACTGAGTGTTTCGGATTAACTTCACGTATGACACGGAGGGTAGTCAAGACTTACTAATCCATTTGTGATGAGGCTTATGGAAGATTTTGTAGAATACCGGAATATGAAGCCAGCGATGAATCCAGTAGATGCAGTAGTCAGTAAGCAAGAGGAAACTATTAAGGCCTAAGTCGGTGTCGAAGGAAGAGACGGACAAGAAACTTACAATGGCACTGATAAAAAGAGATATATATAGCCGTAGGTGTCTATCCCGTCGTATAGCTTCGAGTGACCCATGACTTCGGCTTGGAACCATGGTAGCGTCAGCAAAGTCATGAAAGGGAATGCCTTCAGACTGGCTTGAATCTCAAGCTTGACTTGATTTTTGAGGAATCGGGGATGCCGCATCATTTCATGATTGAATATGAACTTGTATGACAAACCGGCGAACAGGAAGTACAGGACATGAATCCCTAGTAGTGTGAGCACTACCAAGGAAGCAAGCTGTCGGGGAACATAATCACGCGGCCAAGCTGACATTTGAGGTATTGACCTCAAAGCAACTGTTTGAGCTGAGAGGGATGCAACGCTCTCGGCGCTGATGGAAGGATGAGGCAACATGGAGATGATTTGCGCCCATCTCGAATTTGATGTGACGACGGGTAGGACGGGGGAGGAAGTGTTGAACAAGCTGGTGAGCTCGGGTGAAGTTGCGAAGGCAGCAAGGGGGACGAGCTTAGCCCAAACTCGGTCGAGAAATAAATCGTCGCAGATTCGCAAAACTAGATCCATGGCGAGAGACGCTGTGCGTTGCGTAACAACCGCAAGTAGTTGTGGTTTGTTCTAACAGTGAGAACACTTTTTATGTGGTATTCGTATACACAATCAGACCACTTTTTTCCTCACGTGAGCTGCGTGATAAGATATTTCCGGGGTTGACAAATCAGTATGATCAGATAACCGTTCCACCATTCAGCGCCCTTTCCGCGCCTCCTCCATTCCTAATGCTCGTAAACGGCTTACTGTGCTGTTCCGTGTCTCGTCTTGTGGCTAGAAAGACTTGATGTCTATCTGCCCTCCTTGGCTTGAGGAATCCATCTGCAAAAGAACGTACGAGTTCCTAGCCGATTTTTGGCGTCCTCCGGTGATCGGTTAGTGCGGCTCGGTGCGGCTAGGAGTTCTGTCAAGAATACTTCTAAGTAGGATCCTCACAGTGGTCGATCATGATCGATGATAAAACACAGCTAATGCAAACGATTAAAAATGTATAGATATCTAGCAATAATACAAAGAGGGGTCAAAGAACAGCCAGAGGTCCAGAGCCCTACAGCCATGAACACGCTAGAACCGGAGCTCAAAGAACAGCCAGAGGTCCAGAGCCCTACAGCCATGAACACGCTAGAACTGGAGCTCCGAGTCGTTACGCTCTAGCCTCAACTGTGCCGCATGTCCAATTGTCATGCGTCATTCTCGAAGACTTCAGTAGAACATGTGCGGTGATCTTCCGGAAGCCGATCATTCTCGAGCGAGCTCGAGTCATTAGCCGAGCACCTAGAACCTGCATTTGATTAAACTGCTGAGTGGATACCTCAAAATAATTGACTTAGTTTCCAGCGACTTCAACAGCACAGTTGTTTGGCGAATAAGAATTTCTATTTCTGCTCACCAGAGGAACACCGGCTATCCACGCGGTGCACATGCAGGTCAGAGCGCAATAACACATTGTTGATGGTTGTTCTCATCCCACGGAGTTATGGCTGAGAGCCTGATCGCTTGAACCACTACCGAATGTACTGTATTTCAAAGGCAGGAGAAGCAAACAAGAAACAAATAGGTCACATTCATCTCAGAAGGCGGTTCCCGGTCAATTGAAATTGCATGCCGAGCTTGCGAATGGGCTCCTTTCTTTTCTTGTCAGGTTAGTCACGCCCGGCGTTGTCGTGGAGTTTGACTACCCAGACCGTAGCCCAGGGAGGGCGGGCGCGAGCCGTCTTAACAGATATTATGTTATCTTCTCAATTCCCGTCAAGGCGCAGGGCAAATGCCACGGTCGACTGAGGAGGGAAAATTACCTCGTTCACCGTGTGGCAATGCTTCAGCCCCAGGTAACCCAAGACTCAAGCAAGGAGGAAACGACGCAAATTAGACCCAAAGAATTGGAGTCTATTCCAACGTGTGCATTTGCCGCCAACAATGCACATCTGACCGGACATGTTGATGCATTGAGGGCGTTATGATTCGCCGAATCATGTGTGAAGTTGTGTAACGATGTCATTCGAGTGATTCTCATCGGTGAGAGGTCCGTTTGAAATGTGAGAAGCAATATCCTTACGGGTTCGGGATGGCGGATATATCAAATGCGCAATGCAGCTGTTCGTCCACAAACCATATTTATTCCCACCCCGACCAATAGAAAAAATCATAGCTGATGCTCCATGGGCCTGGGATTAGTTGTGACTGGGATCAAGTACTTGAACGAGCTACTAAAAAAAGTCGAGTCTGACACAAACAGCCAAGCCGTTTCGTGTTTTGCAATGCTGGTCTCCTTCATTGGATGCTGCTCTGTGTCCTTTGAAGTTATTGTTGGACATGCGTGGACGGCGGTCGCGCACCTTGTCGTGGCTATGGGAATATTCGGGAGACCTTATAAAATCCTTTGAGCAGTATCCTGCTTCTCTGCGTCCTCGTCCGGGCTACTTGTCTTGCTGTGTTCCAGGATGCTCTTTCGCGTTGTCGTAACCCTCGCTACTGCCGCACTCGCCTTGGCGAACCCTCTGGCCGCCAGGCAGAGTACCAATACCAATGCGCAAATCGGCGAAGCTCTTGATACGCTCTCCGTTTCGGTTCGAAACAACCTTTTCGCCATTGGTAAGTGAAATGCTCGTTAGATTCAAGCTCCTCTTCCGAACCGACGATTCTCATGCAGATCAGATGCAAGCCAACCAGACCGCGACTGATGGTACTGTCGGTACCCAAGTCCAGCAGATGATCACCAACTTTAACACTGCGTCTTCGAGCTTGCTGGCCATTAGTCCCAGCTCCGGTTCAAACACTACCCAGCCAACGAATATTGAATTGAGTCGAGTTTTCGGTGAAAGTTTGCAGTGCGTCACCAGTGATTTTTGAGCTTCCAATCAAACCTATAACACAACTTGATTTCGCGAGTAGAGTGGTCTCTACTGGTTTCTCTGGCATTACTGCACAAGGCACTGTTCCCAACTTTAGTGCCATGATCTCCCAGCTTGACCCTGCAGTCGCTGCAACCGCCAATGCTTTGAACCAGACTTTGCCCGGTTCTCTCGGTTTCGTCCGTATTTTGTGAGTGATTACGAGGAGTTTCAAGTAACGATGACCCACTCAATCGCACAGGATGCTTGATGCCCAACAATTCCTCGTCGCCGAAGGCGCCTGGCCGGAGACCTTGGCCGCAATTGGGTTCTAAATAGTGACCGAGCCTTTCAAATTTCCAGTATCTATATCTAGTTGACATGTTTGCGGAGAAATACTCAGAATAAAGACTGATCATTTGTTGCGGTTTGAGGTCCGTGGCGGGAGGCTGAAGACACAAACGTTTATCTGGTAGAACCCCAAGGCCAGAAGACCGGGACGCTCCTAAAAGTCGCATACAATGAGCCCTCGAAAATCCAATTGGTTCAATGTGCGTACTGTTTGTATTCCTGCCACTTCGGATTGCTGCCGAACTTTTTGTCGCTCGCGCTCTCCAAGGGAGGAACACCAGAAACCTAGTTCATCGTGTAAGCAGG
>KQ963400.1:14457-30119 GCA_001563735.1 Leucoagaricus sp. SymC.cos | reverse complement strand
AGGAATGCTTTATCGGTCAGATTACTCGTACATGCCTTTCTGAGGAGGAACCAGATGAACAACGGGCTGAGTGTGGCTAGCGCAGTTGTACCAGCTGGGAAATAGGGTGTCTGCAATGAGGTCGTGGATAAAGCCCACATCCCAGTCCAAACACCTACTTCTCCCACATAGCTAGGGTATAGATGTAAGAAAACTCGCGGCAGAACTAGCAGTCGATAAGTAACGTACTTGGGATGCCGACTGATGTTCCAAAGTCCAGATGAGATGAAAGGTTCATTATGCTTCTTACCCTCCTTCGCCTTCCTCCAAGAAGACTTTTGACGATCGGCAATAGCTTCGAGGAGGAGAGATCCGGCATACAAGCCTATGGCAGTATAGTCACGCGCTCCAAGGGCAGGATTCAAACGAGCCGGCAAGGTATTGACCATCCAGATAGGCAAGCCAACAAGAGTTATCCAAGTTGCTAACAACTACGATTTAGTCGATTGAAAGGGAATATAGGAAACGTTCTTGCCTTGACCGAACCACCAAGCAGAAAACTTGATGGGATCCTTTTTAACTTTGTTGAAGCGCGAGTCTCCCCCAGCCTTGATTGCTCGCTTGACTGACATCAGATGATATCGACTTGAGAGATCAAAGTCACCTACCAGGGCCAAGAAGCTTCCAAGTCTGAGACTCCATATGCCAACAGCAGCACTCAAAAGAATCTGTCGAGGTGCAAAAGAACATAGGGCAGAAAGAGGACCTGGAGTACCGTCCCAAAATCTGGCTTTCAATGCAGGATAATAGAGGGAGACAAAGGTTGTCGACATCCAACCAATGGCACCACAAAGATCAAAATACTTCTCGTTCCGTTGTGGGACGAAGATCAGAGCGAACACTAATAGTTTCGTTAAGTGACCATACAATGAACTCGGAAGATGACGACAGACGCGATTGCAGAGCATATGCGCTCGTTATTGTTGGCACAAGACGGGAAAAGACAGCCATTTCACGGAGTAATAGGAGAGGAAAAGGGCGAAGATGAGACAGACTCATACGGTTGCCCGGGTTCTTCTAACTGTGACCTCATCATGGAAGTGACACCAGGGCGTTCGATCGCGAGACATGCGTGAGAGAAATGGTGGACGACGCAAGGTGACCGGTGAAGAGTAGACTGCAACATGGACAAACAAGCGACAGACATTGCAGAGACGTGACACGGCGCGTGACAAAATGTAGTTGGTTGATTGAGTTTCTCGCGAGGCTTGTTTACCGTATCGCACGACGAGCAACTCGATTTCCTCTCAACTCTTCCCTTTCTGCCACAAATAATATCCCATTACACCGGGAGAGCTGCCGTAGCCATTCCAGTCACTCCTGCTTCCCGAGGAAATCTTGCACTCCGAAACGAGTGGGTTTTTGATTTCTGTATTTTATTTGATGCTCAGTCATACCAATAAAAGATTTATCAGGGATATCCATACCGAAAACTTTGTCAATCAGGTAACTCGACTTGCAATACTTCTTTGCCTTAGATTCCTGCAATACTCTTCTCTGTGGGTCGTGGATGGAGTTCGTCATTGACACGCCTTATCTACTAGTCCAACGCGATCTAACGTAGTGGCCAATATCCCTGTCAATATACTCTCTCGGTTGGTCATCCGATGTCACTCCCCTGTGCCCGCTTGCTTGACGCTCAACCCTCCGCCTATAGGCTCTATGGACAATCCCCAGCACTACCAGCCTTTGTCTCATGCTCTGAACCCTCCCCTCAACCCTCAGGCTCAGACCACCTTCCCGACCACCATGTTCCCACCTAAACCCTCAGCATCTACGGCGGCAACTGGAGAACCGGATGAGGAGGAAGAAGAAGAAGCTGAGGACGAAGATGACGAGGGGATAGTCGAAGAACAATTGAATCGCACGGAGCCAGACATACAGCCAACTAACTCGCCTGCTCAGAACCAAAATAGGTGTGTCTCACGAGGTCTATTGCATAATGAATGCCTTTCGACCGACCTTATCAGCGCCGAGGACTCGAGAACGTCTCAACAAAACCCCTCACAGCCTGGTCAGGATACACAGGAGCCCGAACGGAAGCGCCGTCCAGGGAGACCTCGTGGTTCTAAGAATAGAAAACCTCGTGTTGGTTCTTCAAGACAAGAAGGGGGTTTCTATTACCAGGGACAGCTACAATCTTCGGCTGGACCCCCTCATCTTTCGGATATCAATCCCCAGAATCAACAGTACTATGAATTTCAATGGCGTGTCCTGAATTTGTGCGCTGAGTTTTATGGTGCTGCCGAAGAGCTGGTGGTTAGTTCAGGAAACCTTTTGTTCGAATATCTTGAATTCATTTTTCCCTGGTAGAAAGCGACTCCTCCAATGGTGGTTGCCCAATGCTATCATATGGGTCCTGGCGTCAAAGTCGATCCATTAACAATGCTGACGGAAGCCAAGCGCGTATGTGATACGCTCGTAAGTAAACCCCATTCATTACCTCAACGTTCCAACAATAACCGATCTTGCAGCTAGCCAATCCTTCTCAGCTCGTATCCCAACCTCCACCTCAAGTATTTCCTGCTGTGTCTGCGTTTTACCCTACGAATGCGGCGGTTTCTATACCTCCTCCGCCAGCTGCTACAGCATCTTCCAGTAAATCACCTTCTGCACCCGTCATCACCAATCCACAGTCCTTCGTCGTTCCACTGACCACCCAACCAGCTGGATACCCCCATGCACAGTACCCAATGTATGCTCCCGGGCAATATCCCACTACTCCATATTACCATCAGTACTACACAGGTACATATTATCCTCCACAGCCTGTACAACCCGCACAACCACCACCACCACAAGCATCGACTTCGACCGTACCAACGTCTCCGCCCGCTCCGTCCGTTTCGACTAATGCTGCTACTGGTGCCGTCGGAGCTTGGTCCGATGAAGAAACTGAGCGGCTAAAGAAGTTAGCAGAAGATAGTAAATCGGTTGGGACTAGCGGCGAAATTGAATGGGATTGGGTCGTTCATCAGTGGGGTAATACTCGAACAAGGCATGCGATTCCATTCTGCGATACCTCGTACTCTGATCCTGATACACGACTTCTAGGCACCAAATTCTGATCAAGGCAACAAATCTTGGCCTCAAGGAGAGTTCTGGTCGAGCGCCGAAACGGCGGCGCGAAAATGAGAGCGAAACTGGCCAGAGTCCGTCCGTGACAGCTGCTCCTTCCGCTCCACCGAGTACCACAAGTGCAGTACAGAGCACCCCAACGCCTGCAGCCCAAGTCACCCACACCGCCTCTCCAGCCTCCCATAGTCAGCCCACATCCACGCCGGCTGCCTCTCCCGCTCTACAGCATCAGCAGCAACCCACTTCATCGAAAAGCTTGACCAGCACAACACCATCTCAAGCACCACAGGCGACGACGCCGACATCTGCTTTACCTTGGCCAATGCCAACGGTGGCGGTAAATACCCCGTCACCTGTCATCGGTGCCTCTACAAGCACGGTCAATCAAGATCACCGGGCTAGCTATTATCGTCCGCGACCCGTGGACTCCAACGCTCAGAAGACGACACCGATAGTTCATCACCAACCTCATCCATATATGTATCAGCCGCAACCCAATAATGGGGTTGCAAGAAATGTAAGAGAGAACGGGAAGTAAATCGAGTGTGAAATTGGTTCCGGACCAAGTACGCTCCTAGCTGTAGTAATCTATTGTTTCCTTGGGACAATCAATCGACACACTGTGTTTGCTTTTTTGTATACTTTACTGTGTCTTTTGCTCTTTCTGCGCATTCTTTTAGTTTGCCTGTATTTTCCCGTTCTTCAATTTCTAAGTCCAAAAATAGTAACGCTATGTTTTTGTGATGATGGCCATGTGTTAGGCGCTCACATGTCTTCCTCTGCAATACCACCACAACAACGGGTTCCCTCAAACACAAAGTCAGCGTCCTCGCCTCTGGCATCCTCTGCACCTGTCACTCCAACACCTATACCTTCAAATCTTGTGTCCACGTCGGTTCCAAATCCACCAGGTCGTCGTACAGTGTCTTCCACACCACCTCAGCGAACGCGAGCGAGGGATCTACTGAGAAAACATTATGGTTTGGGCTTGGGACCTCCACCGTCTTCTGGAAATGCTATGGATCCGATGAATTTAGGTCAGTTGTCTTGTCTTGTGTCCCCGGAGCACTACCAATACCAATTTTAACCCTTATACAGATTCACCTGCATTCGACGCAAAGTCATATTATGAGCAACTCATCACATTTCCGATGCTGATCAAACGAGAAAATGAGCTAATGACAGGTACGCTGCTAAGAGTGTTGGTCATACAGACACGCTGAGTGAAACGGACAACAGAGATAAGGCAGTTGGACAGTGAACGACAGTCCTTGGTCTACAACCATCACCACGAACTCATTGCCGCCAGTGATACTATCGCAGCAGTACGCCCAAAACACATATTCTTTACACTTCAAGTTCACTCAAGCATTTACTCTTAGATGAAAACTCAAGCAGAGAACTTGGATGCGAATCTGGACCTTCTTAGGGTCGCATTCTCAGAAATATCTCGTCTTGCTGCTGAAGTTTCCGTCGAACCCTCAGAAGAAGCACCTGAAGACAAAGAGTGATCATTCCTCGCCCCATCTCAACTGGCTGTACAGTGACGTTACCCAAAACGAAGGTATATATCATTCATGAGATCTAGGATAAATTGGGACCTTATGGACACCTTTGATTGCTCACGGCTGCGTTGGCATCTGCTAAGTGCCTGTGGCAGAAAGAGACCGGCCAGTTGCGTGTGTCACTTTTTTCGTGCCATCTCAACGGCCAAAGATAAAACAATTTCAGGGTAATACAACTATTCTACTGAATCAGAATCATCCATGCAAGAATGAAGTAAAACAACCTAATGACACATTAAGCATTTGTTCATTGAATGAGAGAATTGACGCACAGAAGCGGGTATACAGCGAGAAGAATGCGTTGTTGTTCAATTCTTGTGCCATCTAAGAAATTGACAGAGGCTAGGGCAGTCAACATGTCAGCTTCAGCCGAAGAGACTCCCGTATGAACATACCCCAGATACACCAAGCCCAGGCCAGAAGGGCAACAGGTGCTCTCACCCAGATGATGCGCACAAAGCAGGAGATTAGGGCGGCAATATCCAGAGGAGCGATGCAATAACCTAGCACGCATAGACCCTGGAAGAAAGACCTGCTTAACGTATGAGCCTCGTTCAAGAAATTGAGAAGACAGTGCGCCTCACACTCGTCCCCCGAGGAGCTAGCAAGGAGAGGATGAGTAAATGAGTATTTTAGCAACTATAGCCCTTACCTTTGCTTGAACAGTCACAGCAAGAGCGCCGAGTGAGCAAATGACAATGACGCTGGTGAAAACACCAAGCGATTGATCAGAGGGTGCCTACCGATGAGATATATGAGTTTTTTGTAGCGAGTAAGAAATTGAATAGGCAACCGACATTTATGCTTAGCATGATCCCTAAGCATAGGCAGAGAAGTAATGGGCCCCATAAATCCCAGTCCCTTAGGCTAGATCAGAAAGAGCACAACGTCATTTCTTTATTTGCCCACCTGAGAACTTCACGCCCAGTCGATTTTCGGGGGTATAATACTTGCACAAGCTTAGAGTATATTGACAACAAATCGCGCGCCTGTGTTGAGTGGTTCATGACTGATATGTTTGTGCTGGCAGGGGAAACATACGATTGTCGTTGTCACTGGTTCGTCCAACGTATCGACACCAGTATATCTGACTCTGTTTCAGCAATGGAGTAACTCCCGACACAAGCAAACACGAACCTGGTTTCTACCCGCAGGCCGCCCACAGTCTGTCTTGAAGATGAGCGCTGCGCTCCTGCAGAGGAGCTCCCTATATTCCCGCTGAGCTGCGGGCTACCTGGTTGGATAGTCCCACTTGGAGGAGCGAGTTGTTCTGGTTCTCGAACTCTAGATTTCCCTTTATCTGGAGTTTGCTGGGACTGCCCAAGCGTTGGATGCGAGAAGCCTGGGATGTTGTCCTCGTCAAAATCATCATCGTCATCTAGCCGGCATGTTAGAGAGATGAATTCCAATCGTCGCATGGTCCAACGCACCAGCTTGAATGAATTGAGAGTGAGCAGAAGTTAGTGGGGTCGTTGCAGAGTTCATGGTATATTTTAGAGATTAATAGTGCTGGACCCTGCCACGATTGCTTTCGGTGTCACAGCCCACGACGGGTCACGCAAAACGGAGTGACATCATTTCCAGACTAGGAAGTCTGACGCGTCCTCAATCCATCCGTGAAATATTGGTTTCGCTCCGTTCGACATCCATCAACCCTCCACTTTCATTTATCCCTATATCTACAGCAAACAATGGTGCGTTATGATTATACTTTATGACAAGCATGCAACTCAGGCCGATTATACAGGGCAACGCACCATCTGGAATGCCCCCCGGCGACCTTCCCGGCGGGGACAAAGACAAGAAAGACCAGCAACCTCAGAAGAAAAAGTGGGAGCCGCCTCTTCCGACCCGCGTTGGAAAGAAAAAGAGGCGTGGTCCCTCGGCTGCCTCAAAACTTCCTGCTGTGTATCCTACCACCCGGTGTCGCCTCAAACTACTCAAGAGCGAACGTATCAAGGATTACTTGTTGATGGAAGAAGAATTCGTGCACAACCAGGAGCGTTTGAAACCCGAGACGACGAGAGAGGAGAAGAACGAGGAAGACAGGTCTAAGGTTGATGATCTTCGGGGTAGCCCCATGGCTGTCGGGACATTGGAGGAAATTATTGACGACGACCATGCGATTATCAGCACTGCGTCTGGGCCTGAGTTCTATGTTTCCATCATGTCATACGTCGACAAGGACTTGCTCGAGCCGGGCTGCCAAGTTTTACTACATCATAAGACCCAGTCGATTGTCGGTGTGCTTCAGGACGATACGGATCCCATGGTTAGCGTCATGAAACTTGACAAGGCACCTACGGAGAGTTACGCAGACATCGGTGGTCTTGAACAGCAAATTCAGGAGATCAAGGTATGATATGTTACCACTTGTATTCGCTTAAGGACTTTTTACTCAGATGAATGCAGGAATCAGTTGAGCTACCGCTTACACATCCAGAACTCTACGAAGAAATGGGTATCAAACCACCCAAGGGTGTGATCCTCTATGGCGTTCCTGGAACAGGAAAGACTCTTCTTGCCAAAGCAGTGGCTAACCAAACGTCTGCTACATTCTTGCGTATCGTCGGCTCAGAGCTTATTCAGAAATACCTTGGTGATGGACCCAAGCTCGTCCGTGAATTGTTCCGCGTGGCCGAGGAGCATGCCCCGAGTATCGTTTTTATTGATGAGATCGACGCTATTGGTACAAAACGGTACGGTTTTGGTTTTTTTTCCTCTCATGCCTTTGCTAATGTTCATCGAACCACCATAGATATGACTCAACATCTGGTGGTGAACGTGAAATTCAGCGTACCATGCTGGAACTTCTAAACCAGCTCGACGGTTTTGACACAAGAGGAGATGTCAAGGTCATCATGGCCACGAATAGGATAGAGACCCTCGATCCTGCATTGATCCGACCGGGTCGTATTGACCGTAAAATCGAGTTCCCTTTGCCAGATATCAAGACTAAGCGTCACATCTTCCGGTGTGTTTCCCCTACTCCACATTCTTTTCAGTCTTATACTCACTGTACGGAACTGTAGGCTGCATACATCTCGCATGAGCCTGAGTGACGATGTAGATTTGGAGGAGTTCATCACTATGAAGGACGACCTCTCAGGTGCAGATATCAAGGCTGTTTGTACGGAAGCTGGTCTCCTTGCTCTCCGTGAACGACGAATGCGTGTGACGAAGCAGGATTTCACAACTGCTCGAGAGAAGGTGCGTCTAAGCCTTCAACTCTTGAAGCACTATCTTACACTCTATATAGGTGCTATACAGGAAGAACGAGGGAACACCAGAGGGTTTGTACTTGTAGATTTAACCTTGGGAGTTTTTCTCGTGTATCACATATCGATTTCGCTTCTGTTTACTTCTGACGCAATACTATAGCTTATCAATGCATATTTGCCCATCGCGAGATTGACCGTAACCTCTACCGGAATGCACCCATGGCCAGAAACGCCCGCCCGCCACAGTCGAACAAATACTTTCGATGACTCCTTCACAATGACGAACAGTCCGCTCATCATTACTGGCGAGAAAATGCTGATATACAGTCCTTATTAAGGTCGGACCGACAACATTGTTACAATTGCGGCGTTGAAACTAGCGGAAACACCAAGCCTCCAGCTAATGCCACAATTCACTTGACAGTTCTGAGGCCCCTTTCGCCGTCTCGCATGTGGAGAGGAAGACGAATTCCGCACTCGCATCGAGAAGAGGTCTCCGCACTCTCTGATTACGCCGATTCACCAGTCAGGGCGAGGGAGGGATTCATCCTGAGGCAGTAAAGAAATGCTAGATACGGTGACCTTGGAGACATTTACCAGCTTGAAATGATGACAGTCGCATATGAAGTTTGGTAAGGAGGTTGGTCGGAAAGCTCGATAACAATTACTATTGCCTCCCGTCCCCGGTATCACACCAGTGCCAGGTAAGACTCTATAGTCTCTTATGAACGGGCCGTCGACATATACCCACTCCAAGAATTTATTCAGGACAATGCAGTGCGTAGTATCAGTATCCCATAGATGACTTCGCGAAACACAGCCAGCATGACTCTAGCCAATAATTTGCCTTTCACGGTTCCCGAAAAGCCCTCTTCTTTCTCTGATGTTGGAAATGAAGGTCATTTGCAATTCAAATGTGTGGAGCTTTACATGAAGGCGGGGGGCATCGGGACTAGCCTTTATGAGCGCAACAACTTGCATGTGGACACGGCTTATTATCATAACAGATCCCGGAGCGGTGGCTCTTTTCGATTTTGAGAAGGATGCTGGTGTCCGAAGATCGAAGCTCTCAGGCTTCCTAAGAAATGGCTTCTCGTTTCGATGCTTGTCTCCGTGTTCTTTTCGAAATATCCGACACGCAGCCCATGCGGAATCGATCGTTGTCATCGACTTGGGTGCCCATTTCTTGGCCAGACTTCTGAGATCGTTCGCCAAATCGGTATCCCCGTTGTTCGAGAAGAGTCAAGCCAACCTGAAAATCAAGTGGCTGGTGAGACGGGATGGAATCCCTCTCGTACGGACCTCCTTCGTTGTTCAAGAAACACGGCACTCGCTGTTAGCTTGGTAACAACTTAGTACGCTAAGGTTACGTATCAGGTCTTAACGATGATTTCCAGGGTAGAGAGACAACAGAAACGTGTTGCATGCGTAAAAACTTAAACAATTTCTGAACCAGGTTCTCTGGTCTGGCGGTATCACCACGCTTCGCATGGTCTCGGCCAGTCTTCACTAAGCGCTCGAGGAGCCACAAACCAGAATGCAGTGTGCACGCTAGCAGCAAATTCCCGTCGTCCACTGCATGACGGCTTCTTCCTGAGCTAAGCTATCCTTACTCATGAGTCTTTTCCAAAATGAGGTGCCCACAAGGGTTTGGTTCCAAGAAAAAGGACATGAGTTGCCAAAGTTGCGAAATACGAGTACGTGAGCCCGATGATGATGCTAATGGTTATTTCAAGCATGATTTAAGCGCCAGAGACCACACTTAACCATCACGATAACTTGCCCGCGACGCAAAGAACGTTGCACAAAATGCATCCTAGCCCGAATTACTGGAGGCGTATTACGATTGGTCGATGGCTGCCTTTAACGTCACCCAGATATGCTCTCAATTTCTGCCCCAGGACTACTTGAAGTATCATTAATCCAATGAACTTTTTGGCATGGAAAATCAACAGCCGCAACAGCCTCTTGTTTTCGTGCTGGTCAATTCTGACGCTCTGTGACAACATCTACTGTCTTCCTGTGTCTCTACAGTTTTTCCACTCTCTGCAACCACCACCACCATCATCACACTCACAGGCTTGCTATTCGCTCCCTCAATCCTCGAGCACGCTAGTCACTTGGTCATCCAGGATTCTCAAATTATCAGTTACCAACAAAGGCAGAGCAACGGTAAGCTCATTTTCTCGGCTTATGTCTACGATGACGAGCTTAACCTGGATCAGAAGGCATAAAGATGCTATACGACGCCTCGCTGCCCGGTGCTATCCGCAACTCTGCAACTCAGGAATCTTTAGTGGGTTTCCTGCCGAAACCCCGCCACGGAGAAGTTGTTGATGAGGTGGCATCATGGGCTCAACAACCAGAAGCTTCGGTTTCACTGGCATGGTTTATTGGCCTAAAATCAAATCTGGCGTGCCTCACGGCACAGCGAGTGCCAGAGGTTCACCTAGGAACAACTTTTTTTTCTTTCCTTCTCGGGAAGGAGGGTTTGACTCGGAGGGCGACACAAATTTTCACCACCATTGCCTATCAACTTGCCGTTCGCTTTCCTGTATATAGGGCCTTACTCGAAGCCAAGATTCATCGGGACCCCGGGCTCATATCCAAGTCTGTTCAGAAACAATTCCGTGAGCTCATGGAGCAAGGGAAGTCTTTGGGGAGAAGAAGCTCGTCATCATAGAGGGCTTAGAGGAGTCCGAGAGCTCTTCGACTCAAAGTCAGATCCTTTGTATTCTGACGACTCAAACGAGTAGCCTTAGTTACGATATGGCTGGGTTCCAGGTCATGAACTTGTACGGAAATAGCAGTGAGCGTGGGTTCTTTTTTTAGTCTCTGACAGACATTGCTCGTAAGTGGAGCTAGTGCTCATTGATTTATGGTATATGGGCATTTACAGTAATCCAAGCAATAAGTCCGTTATGCGCATCATTCAGAATGAAGCTCCTAAGCTTCTAGCGTATCATGCATATCACTAGAGACCACGATCGCGCACACCGATCACCAATCTTACCGTTTTCTGATCAGTCCGTAGCTGAACCAGGCCCCTTGTCTTGATGCCAGAGTCATCTCAAGAATTAAGTCGCTGACCACATCCAAACGGACTCAAGAAAGCTAGGGAAAAAAAGGTTTCGCAGATTATATACAACTATGTACAGAGAAACACACAACGAACTATAAAGCGACTGAATATGAATAAAAATAAAAAAAATAACTAACGTCATGAACATCGAGACACACCAGGTATAGTTTACGAAAATCTCTGACTACCTACAGACAACTATACGCAGTCCATGAATGGAATGTAGTTTTTCAGCTATATGAATAAAACCAGGATGTACACATATACGAATGCGAGTATGTGACATTTTCTATGTACTTATAATGAATGAGAAATTGGGAAATGGGGGGAGGGAGGGGGGGAATGAGGTGGGTATATATAAGCCATGAAATAATGAAAGGGTAGACTAGGTGAGTGCGTATATGCAATGGGGAGTGGTATGGCGAATGTAAACAGAAAATAATGAAAAGAAATGAATGTCAAAGCGTGTCTGGAAAAGTGATGACACATGAAATCATTATCGCTGAAAGCATGATCGATCGAATGCAGGCAATCAAACAAACCGAGCAGAAGCACAGAAATTATGGTAATAAGCCAGGGTCCGAGTCCAGTCGAGGCGTGATGATAGTCGAAAACAAAGTCTGTATGCAGTCAGTCCATCATTATGAACATATATCATGACACCATCCTATATCACACGCGCACGCACAGAGTCAGCTCGCCGAAATATCTAGACAATAACGAACGAAATCTCACCTTAACCAAATCCTCCCATTCCCACTCCTCTCCCTCACAAACTCCCACTCCTTCGATCCACCAGGAATATCACCTTTACACACAATATCCAACAACTGCTGTCTTCCCTCACTCGTCCCTTCACCCTCAAGCACCCACTCTCCAAACCAACCCTCACCAATCTCAGCACCGAACAAAGCTAAACTCTGGTGATGCCGACTCATACTATCAGCTGAATGCGAATGGTGACTCCCCTCCATGGAGGAGTCTGTATTCGGTACCCGAGGATTAACTCGTCTGAACCTAGCCGTCCAAGCCCATTTCCTCGCTTCAATCCATCCATTCGGAGCCTTAATACTCTTTACTCTCGAGGCCACATTCACCATCGCCATTTGTGGGGTTTCGTCCAGCAAAGGTGGGAATTTCTTGATCCAGAACCTAAAGTTACTCCCACCACCATTGAAAGAAGTGTTCCCAGGCGTGAGATGGGCATAATAATAAGGCGATGGTAAACTGAGGGGGTTATCGATGGGTAGAATATCCGGCGCAGTATACGGCACGAGACATTCTCCATTGAATAGGAGCCACTTTCTCGAGTTCGAGGCCAAGCTAGTCGACGGGGTGTTATGACCTGGTGCTGAAGGACCTGAATTCGGAACAGCACCACTAACTGCGGGCGAAGGGATAGAAGACCCATAACGGGACGATGATGATCCTCCAAATCGCGTAGGTGAGCTGTCCCTATTATCCTCTTCCATCATCAAGCCAGCAGCAGCGGCATCACCGCCAGCACCACCGCCAAGGCTATCATCCGAACTGGTCGGAGGAATATAACCCAAATTGCAAACCACATCACCCGTACTCAGATGCTCCCATAATCCAGCGTCGACGAGGTGCCGCTCACAAGCCATGACACCATCCGAATCAACTTCTAATTTCGTACAAGGCACGAAAACGCGTAAAATTGGGGCTCGGACACGAAACGTTGCGAGGTGAAGGTCATGTGGGGATGTCATCCTGATCATGTTTATGGGCAAAGGTGACATGACGGGCCGTGTCAAAGTCAGAGGCGGTGTTGGTGGCGAGTTTCTTCCCCCTGAGCTACTTCCACTTTCGAATCCCATCCGAGGCAGAGGTGATGGTGAAGTCGTTGGACTACTCGAAACGGAAGAATCACTAGACACGTTCGTTGATTCCGCTGCGAACCGGCGCTTTGGTCGCTCGGGGATAAATTCATTCGAGCCGTACAGCGATGCAAGGTCATCGAGGTTGGCGGGCTGATTAGGATTATATCCGTTGTTCCAGGCGCTTTTCCGCCAAGTGCTGGAGTAGACCCTAAGGGCACGAGGTTCATCCGGGGGAGGCGGTGTGACAACTGATTTCCTAAAAATTGAACGTCGGCGGGCCCCCTTTGTTGTTTCATGTGGCTCTCCGTACGTGTTATTGATTGAGATCATAGAAGAAAGACTGTCAGCGGACGGTCGGACTGCATGCGGGAGGTGCGAATACGAAGGATCAACTGATTTTGATCTGGCGGGTAATGAATGGCGTTTCGAGCGCTTAGATAGAGCGGCAGGAACGGGGAGAGGGGCGGAGGTGTGTGATTCAAGGACGTTGTGCTGTTGTTGTTGCTCTTTGAGGTAGGACAAGGGTGCCGGAAAATTAAGGTGTCGGCCATCGCGTGTGACGGTGGAAGATCGAGAAGAAAAAAGGCGTGAAGTAACATCTTGCTCGGGAGGAAGAGGTGATGACGAACTATGCATGAGAGCCTGAAGGAGCAATACAAACCGAGAATGGGCTAGCGATAATGCCACCAGCTTGGTAGTGATGTAATCACCTTCTAGCGTTGGGTATAATGCCGTCAGAGTTCGGAGTGCGTGAGTTGGATACCGATGCAGGGGCAGTTTCAGAGAAATCACTAGCAACAAAAACAATGTCAACGAGTCGAAAAGAAGAATGGATCTGAATGAAACGCACAGAGAAGGTCAAGGTCATGGAGCGAAATGGGTACGTCGTGGTAATTTGCGAGGTTGCGGAAACGAAGAGCGGCAGCGTAACCGGGCACGAGGCGACATAGTAGAATATCCCTGAGTACATCGTCGCGAAAGAGATTGCGACAGTCCCTGCACGTGTTGAAAAGTGCGAGGATGTCTGTCCAGTCGAGGCGTGCGGTAAGTCTGGCAAAGACTGCTGGCTTTTTTACTGCAGCAAGAAAGGCGGGGCTTGTCATTGGAAGGGCAGCAATGGAAGAAAAAGAGTGTGTAGATTGGAGAGGGAGGGGAGACAGAGAGCGAGAAGGTGCGGGGGTGGGCAGACCGGGGAGCTGCTTAAAGGCGGAAGGCGGGGCGGCATACTTGGTGCGTCTCTGCTTGTATGACTGGACGGTGACGGTGGAAAGCGAGGTGAGGGGCGCCATCGCAGAGCTGAGGAGAGAGGCGGCCAGGGTATTTGAGGGCATGGAGGACACAGAGGAGCTCCTCTCCCATTAAATTCTATTCTGGCCTCTTTATTTTGACAACCCCCCCTCCGCCATCTCATATCCTTCTCCGATCACATCATCCCACGTGCATTCTCCTCCGTGCGAACCTCCTGCCCTTTCTGTCCCAACCACTGCCCTTTGTATCTGCATCCATGGCTCCCCAGGTATGCGTTTCGCTGCCCTGTATTCCTCGCCTCTGATATACACCAGGTTCGCGACCTCGAACGAGAAGTCTTCGGTGGCTCAGACTCTGAGTTTTCTTCAGATGACGAGGACGGTATGCCTCCCCTACTTTTTTCCAAGCACCCAAGGATTCACATTTGCGTTCAGACCTCCAGTTCCAGCGGCAGCCCGTTCAACAGCCTCCCGCATCGCCCAAGTCACCACAAGAACAGGGAGAATCATCCGGTGGAGACTCTGAAGACGACTATGTCCAGGAAAAGCGCGTCATTGGCAAGGCCAAGAAGCGCACAGCAGGCAGGAAAAAGCGTTCTCCAGATGACAGTGAGGATCGTCCAGCCCAGCGAAAACGCAAAAGAAAGGCTCCCGTCGAAATAGACCTCAGCGAGTTACCTCCAGAACAAGGTGCGGTTGTGAATCCTCTCTGCTCTCCCACGGCATTAACATAAGCTTGCAGCTACCAAAAGACGCCTTGACAAGCAAATCGAGGATATCCTTCGAACCAAAAAGCCTTCCCGTCCACGCAAGAAAAAGAACAACGATGAAGTTCTAGACAGTTTCGCCGACGACGAAGTGGCAAGACTGCGTGAGGCGATGTTGCATGCGGCAGATGAAGACATCCGTGCGAATAGTGAGAAGCTGCCTGCACATGCCAAGTTACGCTTGTTGCCCGAAGCAATGGAAACTCTTAGAAAGTCAGTACCCGCTGTTCCTTTCCATCACTTCGTCTGAGCTACCTTCACATGGTTACATCCTGATCTTCCTCACCCTGACTGTCTTCGTCTTGTTTTCTATATTCTCTTTCTGTCACGGTACTGACATTATCACCTTATCTCCTAAAGAGCTTCACTGGCACAATCCATGATCGACAACAACCTCCTAGAAGGCGTCAAACGTTGGCTCGAACCCCTCCCGGACCGTTCCCTCCCCGCTTTAAACATCCAACGCGAGCTTTTCAGCAGCATCCGTAAAATGGAATTTATCGATACATCCGTCCTCAAAGAGTCAGGATTAGGCCGCATCGTTCTCTTCTATACCAAAAGCAAACGTGTTACACCCGATATCTCACGTATCGCCAACGAACTAGTCTCAACATGGTCTCGTCCAATCATCAAACGCTCAGCATCATACAGAGACCGTGTTGTTCCCGTCGCTCCCACTTCTGAAGAACAACGTCCCGAAAAATTGAATACCATTCTGGCTAGGGCAAGAGAACAGGAGAAGTATCGTGTTAGGAAGAATGCGGTACAGATTCCTATGCGTCAATTGGGCACCTATACTGTTGCGCCAAGATCCAATGTCGG
>KQ963400.1:3162-14445 GCA_001563735.1 Leucoagaricus sp. SymC.cos | reverse complement strand
AATGCCGAGAGGTTGAGGAGGTTAGGAAGGAATGTTAGTATGAAGTGAGAGGGGGGTCTCTCTTACGCCCTTTAGTGCATGGTTTGATGATATACTTTTCTATTTGCAATTTTCCGTTTGAAATTGTATACTGTAGTATCAAGACATTGTTGCATTGAATTTTTATTTTTATTTCGGAATTTAGGGTTCTCCGTCGATAACTCCTCTCAGAACACTGCCTCGCACTCCTTGACAACTAATATTATCCTAGCCCCTCAAACTCCTTCCTAAAAGCCTAAAATCCGAGGTCAACCAAGTCGCAAAGCTCAGCGGAGCATCGACCAAAAATATGTATCATACGTTCGCCGAGGTAAACTCAGGGTGCGGCAACAACGGCAACTAAGTAACTACTCAACACAGCCTATGCTCCTCCGCTGACTAACTGCGAGACATATATTCTGATGCTAACACTCTTATGGTGCGCTACCGTTAGAGAACGGGTGCTATTTATGTTGGATATGTGCTGCGACTTTTCTGATACCAAGACACCTCACTCACTCACTCACTTAGCCTATAGGGACTCGTTCGGCAAAACGGGTTTGAGCCCGCTCCCACTGTCTTTAAACCCGACGTTTTCAATTGCAAAAGATTGCAAATGAGCGGGAAATTGGAAATTCTTAACGGGCTTGAAAAATACGCCTTACGTGTTGCCTGTCTCTACCGTTTCAAGGCAACATCTTAGGGTCCTAGACCCCGTTTATTGGCTCCAAGGGTGAGAGTGAGGGAGCGAGGGCAGGGAATCATAAAGTACTGTGTATTCGCGGTACCCTAATATATGTACTTACTGTAGGCCGCAACGAGGACAAGCGTTTTTGCTCTGATATTACTATCAGTAGCTTTCAATGCCAAGACATCAGTGATTCATCTGTGTATTCCAGTAGAGCTAGTTCGACGGTCATCTGTGTGTAACAACACGCATCCGAGTCGATGGGAGCGTGAGGACCTGGGCGTTCGTCCGCTGGCTTAACTCCGATCCGAATATGTACATTTATAGTTGGCTGGTAAGCAACTCCTGATGACATGGTGATGCTCATAAGTAAACATGCACGTTTGAATGCAACGCGGCTTGTTGATCTTGCCTTGCCTCTGACTCCGGCTAGTTGTCTGAAGACATCTTTTGGTTCTATGTAGTATATGGAATTGTAAGGGACCCAGCCCGGGGGTGCCCTCACTAAGCGCGAGCGCGGGGGACGGGAAATGCACAGGACGTTTGTCTATTCGAAGGGGGACTACTGTGACTACTCAACCCCCAAGGTACTATATACATGTAAACGAGTGCTTCTAATATACGTCGAATTAAAGAAGTGTGGATCTGCAGTGGAAGCCTGTCCACGGGCTTACAGGAATCAGTGTACTAGTGCACTGCGCATGTTATTGATCAACTAAAAACGTCCGATCGAAGTCAACAGGTGAAGCCATCGAATTCACCCGATATCGACAGCCTACAGGTAAGTAGAAGTAACTTAACGCTCCAATCAAGTCAACGTGATCTTGATGATATTCCGTTATCTTATTTTACTGTTAATTATCGACACAAGGACACACTAAGAGAGACCGTCGAAATGAGTCGTCATTGAGGTCTATTGTCAGCTACGTATACGAGTTTCAAAAATTTCACTCTCGTCGAGTCGTTCAGAACACCGTAGACATATACTTTGGAACTCAATACTGTGCTATACACATTCATATACACCTCAGTACCTTAAATTGTGGTTTAGATCAGTTCCTAAGTTACCTTTCTAGACGCTCACCGTGTCTTAACACTAGATTGTTTGTTGCGGTATATATGTAAACTAGCCTCTACCCGTGTATTGCACAGAACTACCAGGTGAAGAGGTAATCACTTGATTTCACTTTTAAGAAATTGCAATTCATTCAAAGATTCGGAACATGAAGCCACTCACGAATCATCCTACATGTAAGGAGAACAAAGACAGAGTATTGTGAATAGGCTACTACTTCATGGTCCTGTGGCATTTTCCCAAAGAAAACTTGTATTTCAAGTTGTAACGGCGGGCGTACACGTGAACCATAGTGTACGCAAAAGGGGTCTAATACTGTACTAACCATCGAAACGGAAGGCCTCTCGTTTGAGTCGTCAGAATTTGAATGATCTCGCATCGAGAATGAGGACTCTTGGACTCCTCTAGACCCTCCACAACTATCAATCTGCGGCGTCCAAACATTTCTGGCTCCACTAGCTCCTCGAACGGTTGAGTGATGAGCTCGCGAAACTGAATCTGCAAAGACTTGGACACGAGAGTTCGGTTACGACGAAGCTTGGCTTCTAATATAGCCTCGTATGCAGGAAAGTGGGTCGCAAGTTGATAAGCAATGGTAGGGAAAAGTCGCCTTGCGCTCTGGTAACCGCCTTGAGCTCCTTCGGCAGAAGGGAAGAAAAAGCTTGCGGCTATGTGGCTCTCTGGTACTCTCCTGGTAGCAAGATGCGCCAGATTCGACTTGGGACCAATTAACCACAACACCGAAAACGGCGTATTTGGTTGCTGTGACCAGGGAATCAGCTCATCAAGGACTTCCCCATGCTTGGTTTTCGGTAGAAACTCTGAAGCCTCCTCTTGAGCTGCAGAGTCGTGTACAGCATCCGGTAGCGAGGCTTTGAAGAGTATCTTCATACCTTCGCCGCCATCGTCAATTTGGACGAAAGGTAACTGCTCAGCTGAACGGACTTACCTGGACTGCTCTCCCCGATTTGTTGGTTGACGATCTGTGAATTATAGATGACAAAGTCCCTAGGATTGTCGAGCATTATGGTGTAGAAGTGAGTAAAGGCGAGAAGAATTGCTTGACGAGGTAAGACGGCGAGGAGCTGTTGTTTGACGGGGAGGTGAGAGGTCAGTGGGTGAGAGTGAGATTGCAAATGCTGCTGAGGTCCCAGCACTGCCCAGCCAACTTGTCACGAGGATGCATTAAAGTGACTACCTAAACTGGTTAACTATTCGAGGAAGCCCATAAACTCAACATGCCCAGGTGGTCTGTGGCGTAACGAGGCATCGAGGGTAACGCAGAGTGTGGTCTTTGTGTGCGAATGGCACGGTCGTACTCTGTCTCCTTTTCTCCTCTCCCTTCACCTCGATTGACTCGAGGCATAGACTGCACACCTCAACGGCGTCCCTTTTTGCGCCCGCCTACCACTCCCACGATTGCACTAAGGTGCCTGTGCAGTACCACGAGTCGCCGTCGAGTGCGCCGCCTTCACGGGTGAATCCGCCCACCCGCGCGGCCCTCTCGACTCCCAAGATTCACGCTGCCAGGCAGGGGAGCCCCAGATCGAGGCTCTCGCCCAATGTCATCTTAATGCAAACTTAGTAGACCTTTAACATCTAAAACCTTTCCTTACTAGTTTCCGTACAGTATATCTAATCTCTTAGTGTCGTTCGCGATGAACAAAGAATGGATTTGATGATGAGAAACAGCCTCGAAGCCCAGCCTCATAGTTACTGCCGACCAGAGTCCGACTGGGCACCATCACCTCAATTCGGCACACGTGTTCCAAGCGAAGCTGATTTTGAAAATTTCAGGAGAAGAGGATTGGTCAAACTCCTGTGTCGAGTCTGAGGAAGGTAGACAAAATAGGTGGTCCTATTTTGCGTCTGAGTTGATGCATAACCTTTTTTTTGTAAACGACGGCCACCATCAAAGTGGTAGCATCCAATTATCCTCCCACATCTTGAATTTCTCCGACTCGTATATCTTCGCCGCCTTCGCAAAATCCATGGTACGGAACTCAAGCTCGAGGTCAAACTCCTACCAAAACGCCTTTTGGCCATAGCCAGGCATATACTGGCTATATCTCCTCCTTGATCGTTTATGTTGATGGAGGGCTGAAGCATCCGGAGTAACGGCTAAGCTTGACGGAGAACTAGGACCATAAGCCCAAGTTTTGATGATACCCATGACTTTTTGAGCTTTTCCACCATCTGAAAAAAAAATTCAGAAGGAGCCGGCGTCCAATCATTTCTTGAGGTACTCACGTTCAAGAACCCTTCTGAATCAAACAAGTAGATCGACTCCGGATTAAGACGACTAAATACAGTGCAAGAAATAATCATGTTGCTCCCCCGAGAAATATGCTTACTTTGCCAAGCTGAGACGAGTACGTAGCATCTTGGTGAAGAAATACTTTCGATAATCAAGGTCGATGAGTTTCCGAAGCACACGTGGCGAGGTATTCTCCAGAAAGTGAGTCAACACGACGCCATCATGTGCGAAACTCCAACAAATGCTGCGAAAAGTGACGAATTTAAGAAAGGAGTTGATATATTCGCCGCCTTGAGGCCAAAAGAGCGAGACCGAAGAATTAGGCAAGTTGGGTGAGAGACTCCGAGCTCTAAAACGATCAATTAAGCTCGGCCGGCGCATCATCGTGAAAGCCAAAAACGTACCAGAACCAGTAACTGCGCAAGATTGTGCATAATAGTGATGAAGTTCAATCTGGCGACAGAAGAACTTCTCTAGGATGGTGGAGGTGGTAGTCCAGAGTGTTTGTGATGAGAAATGACGTCGAGACACACTGACGTCGTATGGAGCTCACTAGCATCCGAATTTAGGTATTCACTTATTACTTCATTCTGTTTCTATTTCTTTTCTATGTCTTATATTTCTCCTAATCGTCGTACTTTATATAAAATGTATTGTAATGTCTAGCAATAATATCTCTCTCGATCTACGTGCGTCTGTCGCATACACATTCATATTGTCCCCTTTTGTCCCCTGCATGAAATCCTCGCTCGCCAGTTTGGGGTCAACAAGAAAGTCGTAAAAGGATTTGTGATGAAAACGAATAATCCCACAAATATTAAGAAGGGGTCCCGGAAACTCTCTTGTTGAAAGCAAGAACGTGAACTGTCGATGCCCTTCACCAACTTGAATGGCGCAGAAGAATCCTGGAGATTGATGGCGGCACAAAGCTGGTGGCATATTGCTCGAACCTGGGTGTCGGTGAACAAGCATAGCAACGGACCAGGACTGACTGAGCTCTCCTCGGATCAAGAGAAGCTGAACAGAAGGAAGTGTGTCCGAAGGAATGCGTTCCATGATGAGTTTGTACAAGGCGTCCAGCTGAAGCCATCACGAGCTTTTTGATATTTTCATCAGATGGCCACCGCGATGATAAAGGAATATTTCGGCGTCGTAGGATGTTTCCAGATCCTCCTCGAAGATACTCTTCAAATTGTCCATCGGTGTCGCGAGAAATAGGTAATAAAACAGAGTGGCAAAAGGGGGCTACGTTTTCCCTCTCAAAAGCGGCAACAATTTGGGGGTCGGGACGGCCGAAAATTGCCCACAGAAATGGTGTCGTTTTGGATTGGACGGAAGCTTGTGATGAGCTCGATAATCTCGCACTGCGCCGTGCGGCTTGAACATTCATCTAATCCATCAATAAAAAACACCCTCCTTCTCACTTCTTTCCCCTACCTTTCCAGTTCCTGCAATGGTCCGATGATTAAAGATTTCAAGTGAGACGAAATCGTCTTGCGGGCAAGAGTCCTATCATCGGAGACCTTCTCGCTTAATATTCTGCGATAATCCGGAAGGATCGACGATAATTGATACGCAGGAGTCGCTTGTAGTTGTTCTGCACGTTGGTAGAGAAAAAGAAAGCCGTGCCAAGCTGCCCTGCTTCCTTCACTCTCTTCGCAAAGGTCTGAACGATAGCAGATTTTCCAAAGCCTGCTGGCCCTCTCATCCAGTAAATCGGTAACGTCCCTTCGTCATTTGGTGCCGTTGCCCAATGTGTGATATCATGAATGTATTGGTCGCCAGTAGCAGGAAAGCAGCCGAGGATGTATTGTCGTGCTTCGGCGTTGACTGCTGCATTTTGGATGGAGGTATCCTGTAAACTCACTCCATCATGAGTTCTTATCAATTTTCTGATGTTAATATAACTTACCTGTAGGACCATTGGCAAAGTAATTTTCAATCCTGGTTAGATTGCTACCCTTGACCGTAGATCCCTGTGCCCCGTGAAAAAAAAAAAAAAGACACGGCTAGAGCCGTCTTGAGAGAACAAGAAACAATTTTGCAAGAACGTCGGGTTCTTTGATTCCTTGAGGTCAAAGGTTCAGATAAAGCGCAAGCACATCGCGGGGGTACCTTCAGTAATCTTGAGCTGTTGCGGACTAGAAGATTGAAAGAAGCCATCGGAGGCGCACTGAGCGTTGCGTTACAAAGTTCTAGCTTTCAGATGAAAAGTCGCTCAATCCATCGGACCGGACACGATGACTTTGTGTTGTTCAAGTGTGTCCCAAAAACAAGATGTAGCTGCTACGAGACGGGACTGCGGAAAAGAAACGTCGACAAAGCTCGAGTTCCAGAGTGACGAGTAGGAGCAGCAGGGGCTCAAGGAGTCAAAGCATTCCGCTGGAACGTTCGCGATCACATGGTCCTGATAATTCATATCAAAGACGCGTGCACCGCAAGTCGGCCTCAGATGTGTAATCATCTCAGTGAAATCTTCTCCATTAAAGTCCAAGCGATGGTTTGTAACACACCGGGCCTCGATTCTCTCAGGCCTACCAGGTTATATAGATAAATGCATCCGACCACCTTCTCAGAAATTTCCAGCAGCGGGGCTTAGGCGTATCTTTTAATCTCTGCTTGAAGCTTGAGGATATGCTGAATGTAACGCACCTGGCCAGCGATGGCTACTGCGCATTTTTCAATTGATCGATCACCATACCAGACGCTCATCACAATCACAACTCATAGCGCTAAGCGCTAAACTCTGAGCTTCTGACTGATAATCTTCGCAATTCAAATTTCAAACCCAGCAAGGGCAATGTCAGTCTTATCACAAACGAGCGCTTTCTAGAACGGGTACACGCGCCACAAAGTCCGCCGTCTTCTTTGAATGTTGCATTCCCGTTCTACATTTCTCCCTTTTTACGACAAGATCGTTGTTTTGCAGGGACCGGGGAGAGGAAATAACCGTTCGGTACCGCACAGTGCAATTCAATTCCCCGCAATTGTTCTTCTGAGACAACGTAAGTGGCCTATGCAACTCTTCCAACCCCGGGGTGATCTCCCCGAAATCAGACAGGGGAGTCTGTACAGGGGCAGTACCTGAGATCTGAGGGGTGACGGGAGAAGAGTGAGAGTCAATCGAAAAGTCTACTCTTTTACGATTGTATACCACATGCACTAGAGACTGAGTACTACAGAACCTGTCAGTGGCTACACTATCTCAAATGCTCACAAGAGCTGCAGAGGTTACCGTCGATTGACGAGTAAGCCACATCCCCTTGCGTCCAGTTCCGAAACACACGAAGTCCAAAGTTAACTCTGAAATCCGGAGATTCTGTCTGACAGGTGAGCGGAATATAAATGAAATGGAGTGGAAGATATATGTGGTATAGTCGAGGCTTAAAAATGGTTCTGTTATGACAAGGGGGGGGGTTATATATAAATCTTTGTCAGATTGACATCACATGGAAGGAGCAGCAATAGCGGTGATGGTGCGTAGTGTGGCGGGCAGAAGAAGAGTATCAGTACTGCATTCTTCTGGATTGTGTAGTGTCGGCGAGGTAACAAGCATGCTGGGAATGATTCGAGGGTTGTTGTCAAAGACGAGGGTAATATACGCTGGATACCACAAAGAGACGCGTCGTGACCATGCGCTTGGACGTGTTAATGAAAGGGGGCGGCCGGGAGCTCGTGTGAACATGATCCCCAAACGTGTGCACGAAGCCTTGTGACAAAAGTGGAAAGTAGAAACGACTTGGCACTGTTAAGTGTCGACCTGACGCGAGTACGAAGAACAAATGTGGCGGCGGCACCAGAGGAAGGAAACCAACAGTGATAGGACTAGCAACGGACGCCGGTTTCACCTCGACTGTTCCGAGAGCAAGACATCTGCAATGAAGTTTATATGATCTCGGAATCGACCCTAGTCTCCGGTAGCCAGACTCTTCGTATGTCTTTGTTGTGACGTTGATGGCGACACACTTGGTAGGAGATCGACCCTTATGTAACGACAGTGGACCAGAAGCGATTCAGACAAAGACGTCAATCGACAAGGATTCACTACTTGTAGTAGAGCACACCACATTATTGAATATTCCAGAAGAATCGGAGGACGGATACGGGTGACGCTCGGACGGGAGATGGAGGGACCGTTTAGTGTTATCCTTGTGGGGAGAAGGACACGATGCAGAACACGTTGCGAGAAATTTCCCGAAGGTGGAAAGAACCAGGGTCCAGGATGGAAAAGAAGCAGAGGGACATTCGTGGGAGAGTTGCAGTGGGAAAGTGGAGATCTTCACCGGAGGACCGGGACCGGGGCCTGGAGATGGAAGTGACCGGAAAAGGCAAGTCGGAGTGTGAAGTTGTTTGTAGATGATGGTTGGGGATCGTTCTCTTGAGCTCGAGCCAGGAGGGCATAGTGTTTGTGGGCAGGCGTAGTTCCCGGTCGCTGCTCGCTGCTCAGCCTCTGTCTCTGCTTTTCTCTCTCAGCCTACGAACCCTGCCTGTCTTTCTCTCGTTATCCATTATCTATGCAGACTCGACGCGCAAACCCCCTTTCTCCCCTTGCAATCGTCCTTCCCCATCCTCCCATCCCTCGCCGCACCTCCTCTCTCCTCTCCCTCTCATCCGCCGCCTCCCCAAGGACTCCTCGCAGCTGCGGATCGCCCTCCAACTCCATCTTTGTGCCCCCGCCCCCGAACAGAAAGAGCACAGACAGTTGGAACAGCTCCAATGCAGACGACCTCGAGTGCGAGTGGAAGCAAGAGCAGGTTTTGCTTCTCTCCAGAGTGAGCATCGCGTGTGCTTCAAATGTTTTTTTCTGAAGATGACCTTTTTGTAGACTCTGGACGCATTGCCCGCCCACCTCGTTACTCCATTCAACGGTCCCATCCCGCCCTCCAATCTCCTTGATAAAATCGCCCGCGGTGTCTCCCAGGCCAAGGGTCCTGTTGACTGGCCGCACTCTCTTCGCGCGACGCGTGTCAAGCTGATCGAACTGTCGCGTCTCCGTGCGAAAGAACAGGCTGCCGCCGAGCAGCGACGCAAATCCATCGCCGAGGAGCCGGAAGACACCTTCGAAGTTGAAATGGAAGCAAATTACACCTACGCCACACAGGACGGAAGGGAGAAGCCCTTGGCGTCTGCTACAGGCGCTAAGCGGCCTTTGTACCGCCAGTCGAGTATGGACTTTATGTTGAACGCTGTAGGACCCGATATAAAAAACAATGAACATCTTGCTCGGTGCGCATTCCCTCTGCGTATACACCACTTTAAACTTACCGCGAGCCTTTAGCCTTTCGTCTCGTCTCCAACGCGCTGAGCGCCAGGCTGCCCACCACCCTTATACACGTTCGTCTCGCACCAATGGATGTACCTCCCCACCTCCCTCCAGCACTGTACCCTCTTTAGTCAGTCCCTCGACTCCAAGCTCTTCCACCTTGAACACCCTTTCTTCGCTTTCTGTCCAGCACCATCATCTACGCCGAACAGTTTCCTCCATCTCCTCATCCTCGCTTTCCATCATGAGCAGCAGCAGCGATGGCATTCTTCCCGATCCTCGCGTCCGACGTCTGATGCAAGATGATGACCGATTCGCCCCCGTCCCTCCGCCCAAGGACACTCCCATGTCAAGCAGTAAAGCCGGTGCTAAACGCGCCTCTTCTTTCGGAGCCCTTGCTCAAGAAGCTCGGCGTGAGTATCTCGCCCGATCGCCTGATAACGGTGGTCACTCGCGCAAGAACTCCAGTACTACGTGTCCTTCGTCGGATGAAGAGGAAAAGATCCGTGGCAAGCAAGCGAAGAAAGCAAGGAAATTCGCTATCCCCTCCAGTACCAGGGCAACTCCGCCTCCTGAATCGCCCGCTCCTAGTACCCCCATTTCTTCGCCTGTTGCTGTAAGGAGAGGTGCGGCTAGGTCAAAGGAACTGACATCGAACACGAGGGCCTCGAGGAGTCCAAGAGAGGATAGGAGCGAAAGCAAGGAGAGGGAGAGGTCATCTAAGGATAAGAAGGAGAATCCTCAATCTCAAGGCAGGACTAGCAAAGCGAAACCTTCCACTCGACCACAACCGATGAATTTGCAGCGAAACCCTAGCATGTTTGGTCCCGAACTTCCACAACTTCCAGATAACGCTCCTTTATCCCCTGCACCTATCATCACTTCATCCTCACGACTTCCACAGTACCACAACCATCTTCGTTCACCTTCTCCTACACGGAGCGCCCCACGAGCCTTAGCATCCACCCTTCGATCAGGCTTGAATCCTTTTCCCTCGGCTTCTGGCTCCCCGATGTTGAGTCCCGCGGCCGACATCACCGATAGCCTTGCCAGTCCAAAGGTCAAGACTTTGAGGAGAGTGAGAAGACTTGCACCTGCGAGAAGGATCTCGTTCAGTAGCCTCGTCCCTCCTGGTGATGAAGCCGATGCTGATGGAGAGGGTGACGGAGAGGAGAAAGGTGGCAAGATTGAGCTCGGAAGTGCCTTCCAACTTCACTGAAAGGGCTGCTCACTCTCTTCCTCCTTGGACTTCGTCGTCTTGATGATGGAGAATTATTTCAACTCTCAAGCGGTTTGCGTTCCCCAATGCGCTTGCCGTACTGTTTCTTTTGCATTTATTGTATCATTCACCACATACATTCACCCCCGATCAAGGTCTACCTTGCTGGTCGCCACCAACACCGAATCAAACCATTGAACCGCTTCCTACCACAATAAGCTTCGTACATTGTGCATCATCCACCCATCGCATATTACATACATCCCAACACATTCTATCTCCCTATCCATACCGCATCCACGGACATTACTCTAGCTTGTTTCAGTTCACTTATCCCGGAAATTTTCAGTCACTACCACACTCATTCTTTGCACGTTAACCCAGTGCTCCACTCAATCACCCTTAAATGGTGATTTACTGCAGGCTTGCACTTGTATCAAATCTCAAGCTCACACCTCGTCCATCCCCAACTCTTCCTATTCCCACTCTCCCCACCTCCAATTTTCTGGTGGATTCCCTCTGCTGGATTTAACTAGCATTTCATTCACATATATTCTGCTCCTGTTCCCCGTCTCCGCCGGCATTTGTGCGCACACATTCTCTACCAACCCGCTGCAACTCCGTCGCTCCCTTGACAACCCTTGCGCTTACACACTCATTCCCTGCATTTACCACATGCTATTTCATTTTTTATCGGATTGTCCGCTATTGCTTGCTCGGTCGCTCAGTCGCTTCTTCTGGTCACCATGACGGTGTCTCTTTC
>KQ963399.1:19376-33005 GCA_001563735.1 Leucoagaricus sp. SymC.cos | reverse complement strand
TCAAACGCTCTAGATGATACAAACGTCAGGGATAGCCTTCAACCTCATCTTTGTCCGGTGCTCTCCAGAGCGTGATCACCAATTTATAACGTATCATAACAAGGAGATCACAACCTTCAAGGCGGTGAACCAAAGCAGTAGTCTGGGAGGGGACTTGACTGCCTTTGATCAAGCCTCATGATATTGAGTTTATTGGCGCCGATTCTGACGGGCGATTATCTGACCATGATCTTGAGTTGAAGAAGATCAAGATATCACAGAAGGCTAAAGTTGATGTTTAGGTTTATTGGCTTTAGGGAAAATGGCCGGAGGGATGGGTGACGTTGCAGTGACGGGAATGCAGGTAGTAAGGACTCGGAACTCCTCATTTATATGTACATAGCTTCATACAAGGTAAAGCCATCGTCGTCCTAATTATCCAAGATCGAATGAGCGAAATGTATAAGAGAGTGGAACAATCTACGAACGATGCAAAGGGCTTGTCCGGTCTTCTTGATGTCATATGTCATGAAGTTAACATCGATATATTCGAATGCGACTTGCTTTTCGTCCAGACCGGTGGCAGCGATCCTGACAGCGCTGGATAGAGGCAAACCATAAAGCCTGAAGACGATCGTTTCTGCTGCGTATCTCAGGACTTGAAGATCTAGAAGTCGTAAGTCCTAATTTAACGCTCAGGAGCCCAGCTGTAGTCCCTATATACATCTGAACCACCAAAGTCTGTGTTAGCCATAGGCAGCGCTCGTAGTACCTCAAGTTGGCGATGTCGTATCGGTGAGCGCGTCTACCACTGCATCACGCAAATGAATGGTGTAGTAAAAGAGCGTAAATCCCAGCGCTCAGCTTCCTTGACCTGGATTGCAATTGTTTCAAAACAGCCACTCGTTGATCGTGCGATCTGTGCGTCCGACTGTGAAGTGCTCATGACATTCTTGTGGTTATCACAGTCCGTGCCTTCAGATAGACTGCCTGCCTGCTTTAAAGCTATTGACCTGCAATTGTGTACAGGAAAGCTAATGAGCTCTGCTCTTAAGAGAAGCCCACCGACGGCCTGAAATGAAGAAAAGATATATTTAATCTAGTTCACAAAGCTTACAACGAAAGCAGTCGATAAGCATCTGGATAGCGAATGAATTATGCCTGCAGAGCAGTCTGCGCTTTCTGCCAGGAAGGAAGAGAGGAGATCTCGTTGTACCACCTCTTCAAGTTTGGCCTATCTTGGATCACAGTAACACCACCCTTTTCAAGGGCAAAGCCTCCAGGAAGGAAGTAGAAATCGGCAATAGTGAGTTCCTGTAAAGGACGTTCGGTATATTGGCCCCCGCCAAGTGGTAACAGTGGATCTCAGGACACTCACGTCACCAGCAATATACTTCTGCTTCGAAAGAATTCGCTCAAACACATCCAAGTTTTTACCGAGGTCATTCGTGAGTTGTTCGACTTTGACCGGGTCAATCTCTCCCCCAAGGAACCTGCATTTTGCTATGAGCATCAGTGTTGCAAATAATGATTGATGATAGAACGGACTTCTTGTAAATGGTCTCCAAAAGGACCGGGACGACAAGTCTATCCCAGTTGAAGGCCTCATTAGAAATGGCCTGCTCGAGGCGAGCGCGCTTATGGACGTCGGTGGGGATAAGCTGGGGTCCTTGAGCAGAGTACTTGTCTGCAATGTAACGAACAATGGCTCGGCTCTCGTAAAGGATGAAACCGTTGTCGTCCTGAATGAGAATAGTCAGTGGAATGCAAATGGCTGTTGGACGAAGTGAAAGAAACTCACGATGACGGGTATCTTTCCCCATGGATTTCGAGCAAGGTGTTCTGCAGACTTGGTTTCGCCCTTCATGAGATCGATGGGGACGAACTCATAAGGTACATTCATCTCGTAGCAAATAGTTGCGACGAGCTTGACGGGTGGAGAAATTGGGCTTCCGTACAGTTTGAGGACCATTGTCAGTTTGGATCTGAGGAGTAAAGTTGAATGTTTAGGAGAGTTTCTGAGAGAATCGTTCAACATTGTCCCACCTTTATATCTAGTCTTTCGAAAAAAGACGAGTCCCTGCTCTGCGCCATTAGCGCTGGCTGATCGGTCTTGTTCGACCTTGCGGCTGCCTAGACAACAGTGAACATTGCACAAACATAAACGCTCAATTACAAAGATAAGCTTACCAACCTACGGCCCAAGAATTCAATGATCGGCAAGCAACCCTGATCCATGATCCCCTTGGTCAAAGATTCGACAGGGAAAGCAAGTTGCAACCTATTAGAGGGAGTCGCTTTGAAAGCAAGGAAGAATGTCTGACAAAGACCTATTCAAATTCTTTCAAATCCATACCTTTGCATGGTACAGTAATAGACCGGTCGGTTGTACACCCAAATGAAAAATCGTGTGTTCTGAGATCAAATCTGTACTTATTGCTGTAAGACTTCACAGAGTGGTAAATCAGGGTCTGAAGTACATGAAAATATATCTTTTTAATAAATTAGGTCAACCTATGAGTGGAGAAACCATGAGCACACAGGCAACTCATGATATGGCCAAAACCAGTCACCTGTACACCGTTACATACACTAGTGTCACAATATTCCCACATACCAAATGTGGTAATAAAGCCATCACAAATTGTCACGAATCATCCTCTGATTATGGGCCCTGAGAACAGATCACAATTTTTGGTGGCAAAGGCAACCTCCAATCTCCACGAAATTCTGGATCTGGCATCTTCATGCAAGACCTCATTGATTTCACAGAAAATTTGGCTCTGCAGTCAAGAGGCTGAACGGGAATTTCGCTTTCACAATTTTGAGAAATCTTGAAAAACTCAAAGAATCGCTATCCTATGGCTCGAAAATGCTGGAGATAGAATATTCTTGATGAAAAAGTGTCAAAGTGTCTATTCTGCACTGAATGCACCAAAAAATTTGATAGCAATATGAGTATTTGTCTCGGAAATCGGCAGTGTACAAGTGAGTGATGGTGTACATGTGACCGGTCTATTACTGTAATCGTCTTTACTCCGTATTGCCACGCCTGTTCAAAACTTCGGGTTCGCCTAAAGGGACGGATAGAGTCTTGTCCACAATGAATGTCCACAGAAAGATGTGACGTGGCTCGGCGCACCATTTGTGCATTTGCTTATTTCTGGATCGTGAAAACGCCAGGTGGTGAACGCGTCGGAAGACAATGGGTAGAGACGAACAACTTGGTCATGAAGTGTGGACGCGAAAAAGCGGCGCGTGACGTTAGCGCGTCGGCACCTACTTATAGAATTACCACGCGGCAAGAGCGGCCGGCACCAACACCCTCACTGCAGACATTTCAGGCTCGATTCCTGTCAACGACGGTAGTAACAATTCAATTGGCGAGTTTGAATTGCCGCCTAAATCGATACTGAGCAACACGATTTAAACTCGTGAACAAGTTATGATTGGACAATTGAATTGAATTCAGACTCGAGGCCGCTCAACGATTTCGTTTCGTAATTAGTGTCGATTCCCAGCAACGAGTGCTGGCGGTAATTCAAATTCGCTGATTGAATCGTTACTACCGTCGTTGACAGGAATCGGGCCTGAAATGTCTCTAGTGCCTTCATCTACCCTTTATCTCCTCAAACGCCGGATGCAATAGGTTATTCTTGGCATGGATAGATCATTCGTCCTCTGATGTATTGTCAAGTCTAAGCTATTATTTCCTCGTTCAGAGCTCAAGCTTGTCAAGGATGGTTTTCGGGCTTTTGGAGCTGGACATCAGGATTCATAATCAGTAATACTCTACGGCTGGATTCTGAGGGAGACTGGTTATTCAAACAATTGCGATTCTTCCTCGATGCACTCAAATAGACAGCTTATATACAGCTCCATCTCCTTCCAGGTACTCAAGTTGTTGAGGGGAAGGAGGAATAACGAGTTCATCGTGGAGTTTGACTGGCGAAACTAGACCATGACTGGGTGTGTGAGTTCATAATCCATCCAAGACTGCTTCCATCCTCTTCACCAAATTCCCCTGGCCTTAACATCACCAAATTGAAGGAAACCACACCTTGATGTGTCACACCCAAGCGAATGAAAATGGGCTTTCGAGGCCGCGGTAGATGGTCATGACCTTATTGAGTGTTTCCCCATCGGAGAACCCAAATCTGATTACAGGAGACTACATGATTTTGATGAGGATTATCCCAAGTTCACGCCATGATCAGATGTTGAACCCATGATCTATCCTACGTAAGTACCAACGGGGGCTAACTCTGCTCGACCGGTAGTAGTTTATATAACTGTCCTTCGGGGTCCAACCACCGGTCAATAATCTCTCCCTCCTGCGCGCACAGCGCAAGATGATCCTTCTCTTTCACAACTGTCGCGAAATTTTCCTCGTCGAGAAATTGAATCGTCAGTCGGGGTGCATTTTGCACAATGTCGCGTAAAATCTGTAACAGCCTAATGATCTGCTTGTTTGGCTCTGTTGATCGTACGCGTATGCCTAGCACCGATACCCTCACGGGAGGTGCGTACCTGGACCATGTCCTTGGTATGGTCCACGATCGAAGTACAAGCTCCACACATCGAAGATTGGGTATGAACCGGTAAACCGGTTGAGTAGTGTGAAGGGTAGTGTCGTTTCTAGACACGAAGTCATAGTCAAAATTTAATTGGAGTGTTTCCAAATACAGGAGAGGTTGTGGGATGAGCATCTCGCCCCACCTCTCATCCGGCCTCGGATGAACAAAGATGATGTTCAGTCTCCTGAGGGAGGGAAATGTGTTGGGTATGCGCATATAATGACCGGCGGGCGTGGTAGTCAAAGTGAGGATTTGGCGGCATACGAACTCAGTAGGCAATGCTCTGTCCAAAATCATTTGCAGAGGTGGATTGATGCCTATGAGGTTGGGGTGCGATTGAAGAAAGTCTACCCAATGCCCAAGGTTTGGATGCATTCGGGCCATTCCTTGACTGTCCAGAGTCCAGCTTAGATACCGAATCTTTGGGCACAGCGACTGACAAAAAGCTGGTCGCAGCCACTCTGACCTGAAACAATCTCCGATCACCAATACTTCCAGCTCTACTAAAGTCTGGAGAAGACGCGGAAGGAGATCGCTAACCATGTGTTTGAGTTGGTCCGCCCTTTCTCTACCTGTCCATCGAAAATCGATGTCTAATCGTTTGACGATTCGACCGACGGGTGAATATCCAGGATTGTCAGGGGGACACCTCTCGACAACCTTTACAATTCCCTCTATATTCTGCACCAAAGACACGAGGATCCACTCGTACAGATAGGCGAAGGCGGCGTAATACCATCTTTTGCACACTCTGATCAAATTTCTCTTTGTCACCTATCAAAATTTGCGGTGAGCTTTCAGCACCGTAAGAGTGTGGATTCCGGAACGAAACGAACTAAGGACTCTCCATACTCTCTCTGTATCCTAACTGCCTCTGAACTTTGCATACGCTTGAGGACCAGATCCGATGATTCAATGCCATAGGGCATCGAAGTCGCATACCGGAAGACTTCGCAGAGGAGTTCGTCGGGTAGAGTTCCGATGTACACAGCTGGATGGTTGTAGAATGGTTTTGCAAGCATGTCACTATGCTGCCTTGCGCCAGGGTATGAACTTAAAGCGTATTTGGCGTTGAGGGGTTTGGCTGGTAGAATGTCGTTGGAAGTGGTAGGCAAAGCTGTGAAACTATTTTTAGTCACAGCCTTCACCGTAGCAGAGAGGGAGCCTCTGCTCGTGATAAGCGCCCTGCACTCCCATTCCCCCCGAGACCACAAGTCTCGAGGACATAATGTGGTGGGAGCTCATAGTTGGAGGAACGACTACTAGTGTTACTAACAGCCTGCGCACCTTCCCTTCGTAATCCAACCACCGGTCAAGGACGTCCCACTCCTTCGCAAACTTCCTCGACTGTTCTTTGTGTGCCAAAGTTTTAATATCGTTAAACGGAAGTCCAGATATAGTAAGCAATGACTGATGAGCGGCCACAGGCTTGGAATAGATTGCAGCCTGAGAAACATCATTCAGCTTGCTGATCTTGTACGACCTCGAGCACGCGCCCACGGCTAGATTTTCTCGTTAATCACGCTCCTGCCGCGCCTTATAGCCGTGCCATGGAATCGTCCAGAGACAGGACGGGGTTATTGAGGTTCGACAATGTCCCTAAGGATCCTTCATTTCTTCCCGTACTGGTTTATACACAACGCTACTAATTCATTGAATTTCTCATTACTATTTCCTCTTCCACATTTCCTCTACTGGAACACAGCTATCACCTTCTTAATCTTATCGTCGGCCTTTTTCGTGAACCTCTTTGCTTCTTCCTGAATTCCTGGCTACTGACGATAAGAATGATCAGTATTGAGCGCGAGATTAGGGGAGGGGAGGGGAATGTCAAGCACATACAACGGGAGAGATATCAATGACTGCGTTACATAACTTGATCGAAGAAACATGCGCTATCTTCGCAAGCTAACCGATGAGTTGAGATTGCTAGCAGAAGCGGCGGCGGCGAGGGCTCGTGCGCTAGAATTCCCCTCATCGTTCCTTCATCCAAGAACTGAACCGTCAATCCATGCGTGCTTTGCGCGAGTCGATCGAGAACACACAAAAACGTCTTTGCAAAATCTCGTTCTAGTGTCGCAGTGCACACCTGGATGTCGAGCACAGACACACTCATAGGTGGTGTCCATTCAATCCATGTTTTTCACCATTTGGAAAATATGATTTTAAGGCGTTCGAGTGAAGGCATGAATTGGTAAATTGGTCGAATAGTATCCAAAGTATTGTCAATATCGGACTTGGCGTGGAACTGAGCAACATTAAGTTGCAAGGTTGTCAGAGAGAGAAGATGTTATGAAAAGAGATGGTAGCGCCATTCCGAAAAAATGGTAAAAGATTCCTGGAGGATGAGGAGATTGAGTCTCAGTATAGAAGGAAATGTAGCAGATATAGGCATGGGACTATCATGATTCGGCGCCGTCGTCAAGAGGATAAGGATGATGAGTGAATGGTGTTGATAACGGTTCAGGATCTCTACCTCTAAGAAGAATCTGAGGTAGGTTGATCCCAACGAGGTTCGAATGAGACTGGAAGAATTGCTTGTACTCCTCTGAGTCGAGCGCGACATTTCGCAGATTATGTTCGTCTGACATATTGGAGCTTTGGACACCAAGAATGACTCAAAGCGAAAATACCCGACCAGTCGAAATTATAAAATGGCCTGGTGACCAGCGCTTCGAGGTTGATTAAATTTTGAAGAAGATGCAGGAAAAGCGGGCGGGTCAATGAGAAGTCCTGTCGACGGGCCGGCGCCTTGCGCGGAAAGCCAGTGACTAGTCGTCTCGTGGCCTCGCCAACAAGTGCACGCTGAAGAACGTCAAATATGTGTCGTTGAAGGGCGTAAACAAGACACTCCAGGTTCTTGACCTTTGACACGGTGATCCACTCGTATAAGAAGAGAAACGCGAGCCGATATTACTGCTTGCAAACCAATCAAGTGTTTCTTCGTCGCCTGTATCATGCTGATGTCAGTACTTCTCTCTCCCATATGAACCATAAAATCATGACCATGGACCACTTATGCTCTTTCTGGATATTGGCCTCAATCGCGCTCTGCATACGTGTTGCAACCAAATCCGACGGTTGAGTGACGTACGGTACCCAGGTGGCTTGCCGCAATATTTCACCCATAATTTCATCAGGAAAGGTATTGAGAGAGAGGACGCAACCTTTGAAGAGGTTCTTGGTGGAGGCCAAGTTTCGTACCTGGTGCTGGTATGGTGGTGGATTGCATGGTTCTAACAAGTTCAAACGGAAGCTTGAGTAATACCCCTCAGGGTCTCGAGCGTTCAATATTAATGGTCATTAGGTCATGTGCCAATTGATCTTGATCGAAAGTTAAATGAGTGTTGTCCTCACCAAATCGACACCGCGCACAATTCTCAAGATTGATTTCGACGAATATACATGCAGAGTTTTCACAACCAATATCCCCTAATTTTTCCTCCTCTCGACGAACGCCGTCAAAATCTGCGCTAATCTACTCCTCCTCGTGCTCCAACCAATGATCAAGTACCTGCCACTCCTCCGCATAAATATTCAACTGTTCCCCGTGCAATAAGATCCCGTTCGCTGTTCATTAATCCATAAACTGAATTACCAATTCATGCCTGTTTTTCACGGCTCGATTGAGAGCCTGCAAGCTCGTTACCACACTTTGCCTCTTCATCGCATCAGGCGCTTCATATACTCGCACTCCAAGTAGAGACATGTTTGCAGAAGGATTGCATTGAATCCATGCCCTTGGTCATTGAGGAATCACAATCTCTAAATTCTCAAGGGAAGGCAGGTACTGCTAAGGTGGTTGAGCGTTCTCCAGTACTTCATCTAGGTTACGTTCTCGATCCTCAGTAATGTTGAGTTGTAATGCTCTCAGAGACGGCAAAGCTTGTCTGAGAACAGGATCATCCCATGGCTAAGGGGGGAAATAGTTAAATTCTGACATGCAGATATTAAGGAGGGAAATATTGATAATATAGGAACAGGGCTATCTGAGGTTGGAATTGTCGTTCAAGAAAGAAGGGGATGAGGAAACGTTCGAGGAAAGGAAGATTCGGTATCGCTATTTTCAGTATCATAACATAGAGGTAGATTGATCCCAGTGATATTTGGGTGTAATTGGAGGAAGAGCTCCCAAATTTCAGACTCGATGATAACGCTAGAATTTGATTCGCTTGTCAAGTTGAGATATCGAAGCTTCGGGCACCACGAAATGAGACTGGGAGCATCTGGCGAGCCCAACGAATAAGAACTATAGCGTACATCGATGACTGGCACTTCGAGGTTATTAAGATTTTGAAGAAGACGTTGAAAAAGAGGGCGGATTGAGCGTAAGTGCTCATAAAATGATGTTCCGTTCATGGACTGGAATATACCCAAGCGTCTTGTAGCCAGACCGACATATGTGTGTCAAGGATCATCAGACGAACGCTTCTCAGCCGCTTCAACAAGCCTTTCCAAACATTTGATGTTCGACACCGTAATCCACTCGTATAGGAAAAGATGCGCGACATCACGAAAAAGTTAGGCGCCAGATGAGGTATTATATGGTCAGATCTGGGACTGTTTGTGATTATCTCACCTAGTCGTAGCTAGATCTGGCAATATAATCACTCGTCTGGCGCTTAATGTTTTCGTGATGGAGTCGGTACCATTTCTCGCACACCAAGATTAAGTGGCACTTCGTCACCTATGGGCTAAATTCAGCGTAGACTTCCTTTTAGGAGGCTTGAATGCACTAACTAAAGATCGCTTATGCTGTCTCTCACTATCGCACTCGGTCGAGCTCTATGTGCGGTGGATAACCAAATCCGAAGGATGAACCTCGCAAGGCGCCTAAGTGGCTCGGCGCAAGATTTTTTGAAGAACCTCTTCTGGGAGGGTCTCAGAAAGAAGACTGGAATGTTTGTAGAAGCCCTCAGTGGACATGACGGCGGTAGACAGAATCGGACACTGAGGTAAGTGTAGGCACACTCGACATTAATAGATCATGTGCGATCGACATCACTTGTCCATTAAGAAATTCTACGTAGTACTAGTGGGGGAGCAGCGAAGAGTGAGTGGTTTTGAGGTTAAATCTAGTCGGCTTCGATCGTATAACTACAAATACTTGCGTCTGAGAAAGGCGCTAAGGAATAGTGTGGCCTTGGGAAGACAAGCGCATCGGCGGTCGTGTGACGGAAGGACGTGTCGTGTTACATAAGCTACTGCCACGTCGAGGCAAATCCGAATACTTATTTCTCTCATCCTCTTTCCTTCTTTCCGCAACAATGAGCGGTTGTAAGTCCCCTCATAATTTTCTGTAGTCTTCCCTACTCACTCTACTATAGTCAGGTTTCTCAATCTAGTCCGACCTTTCCTTCCAATCCTTCCCGAGGTCTCTTCTCCCGATCGCAAGGTACGTCCCAGATCTACTTCTATTTTCGCTGGCATCTTAGTATTAACACGTATCGTTCCTGTTCTACAGGTGCCTTTTAACCAGAAGGTGCTATGGACAGCTGTGACATTGCTCATCTTCTTGGTGTGCTCACAAGTACCGTTGTACGGTATTATGTCCTCCGACTCGTCTGATCCCCTCTATTGGATGCGTGTCATTCTCGCCTCCAATCGTGGTACACTCATGGAACTCGGTATCTCACCTATCGTAACCTCTGGCATGATCATGCAACTCCTCGCTGGCGCCAACCTGATCGAAGTTGACTTCAGCCTGAAGGAAGATCGCGCTTTGTTCTCTGGTGCTCAAAAGCGTGAGTGTCACTCCCCTATCCATGAGATTTGACGTGTCACGGTGTGCTAAACGCGCGTTTCGTGTTCTATTTCTTGTGTAGTCTTCGCCCTCATCATCTCCCTTGGTCAAGCAACTGTCTACGTTCTCACCGGTCTCTACGGCCAACCCAAAGATCTCGGCGCCGGCGTCTGTCTCCTTCTCATCATCCAACTCGTCGCAGCAGCACTCATCGTCATTCTTCTCGATGAACTTCTTCAAAAAGGTTACGGTCTTGGATCTGGTATCTCCCTCTTCATCGCTACCAACATCTGTGAGAGCATTGTATGGAAGGCCTTCTCACCAACCACGGTCAACATCGGTCGCGGCCCGGAGTTCGAGGGTGCCATTGTCGCTCTATTCCACCTTCTCTTCACCTGGAATGATAAGGGTCGTGCTTTGAGGGAGGCCTTCTGGCGCGATAGACTGCCTAACGTCATGAATCTCATTGCTACCATCGTTATCTTCGTTGTCGTCATTTATCTCCAAGGTTTCAGGATTGAGATCCCTGTGAAGAGCAACAGGTTCAGGGGACAACGTGGATCTTACCCCGTCAAGTTGTTCTACACCTCCAACATGCCCATCATGCTCGAGAGTGCCCTTACCTCCAACGTCTTCATCGTTTCCCAGATGCTTGCGACCCGCTTCCCGAGTAACTTGTTCGTTCGTCTCTTGGGTGTCTGGGAGGTGTGTTCTGTCGCTCCCACTCCTTAGCTGTCTCACTAACGGCCTTTTTTGTAGCCTATGGAAGACTCTCCTCAACTTCGCGCCGTCTCTGGCATCGCCTACTACATGTCACCCCCTCATACCATGAAGGAAGCTATCCTTGACCCCATTCATACTGCCGTCTACATCATCTTCATGCTCTCTGCTTGTGCTCTCTTCTCCAAGACCTGGATTGAAGTCTCTGGTTCCGGCCCTCGTGACGTCGCCAAGCAACTCAAGGATCAACAGATGGTGCGTTATTCGCATTCCGAGTTGATTATACCATCTTCTGACTGACCTGCTATCTATTTTTAGGTCATGGCTGGCCACCGTGAAGGCTCAATGTACAAGGAGCTTAAGCGTGTCATTCCAACTGCTGCCGCTTTCGGTGGTGCTATCCTCGGCCTCCTCTCCGTCGCTGCTGATCTTATGGGTGCTATTGGTAGTGGTACTGGTATCCTGATGGCCGTGACTATCATCTACAGCTGTAAATATCACGTCTATTATTTGGTTGATTTTTCACTGACGTTTGTTTTCAGACTGGGAGATTGGCATGAGGGAGAGTGGTGGACCCGAACTCGCTGCCCTCGGCGATTTGCTCTGAAGCAATTTGCGTTCGTGTATTTTTTTTCTGGGTTCGGATTGTGGTGTTCATGATGTGGACGATGAAAACTATTACGACCGTGACGACGACGACGAATGCCCAATTATTTATTCCGATATGCCATTTACCCCCCTCCCTATAGCCCTCCACTCATTGATCCTCATCATTACTTGCCATTCGTCGCTCAAGTCAACTGTCGTCGTCCGTTAGTGGAAGGAAGCTGTGATATGTAGACTCGGAAGAACAAAGAAGGGGAAAAAGGTCTAGCAGTAGTTTGTTAACGGTTGAAGCAACAAAAAGATTAATAGGGCCTCGTCTCCCAAGGTTTGGCTTTAGAGATGATAAACCTATTTCTTTGACTATCGACTTGCTCTGCTATTTGTGATTATGTTACAAACTCGCTCGCTGTTCTTTCTCTTTCTTGTTTTAATTCATTTTTTCTTATAATTTAATTTCGGATTATTCGATACTCGGATCGTCAGGCGAGGGCGCGTGTAAATGACAACTCAAGCTCAAGTCAAGTTTTACTGAGTGGTAAGAAATGTTACGTCCAATGCCAACTCTCACTGCACTAATGGTTGACCCACCCGAATGGCCAGAAAGCGCACTAACCGTATCAATGTGCGTTGAGCGCTGAGATGATGTAATCGTCGATTACTTGTTCCCAGGCTTTTGAACTGCTCTCGTATTGGCCTCAGCAACCTCCTTACCGCCGCTTGGGACTTGGTTAACTTGGGCCCGTGTCTTTTTATGCTGCTAGTAACCCAACGCCATGGGTCCTTGACACCAATGATATCCTGGCTTCAGACATTCTTGTCCTGGATTCTTTCACTCCTCTTTCCTCAACCTTATCTTGTCAAAGACACGAACTCACCTACGAAAAAGCGCGTTTTTGCGCTACTCTCTCTACCAAATGAACTTTTGATGGAAATAGCCAGACGTCTGGACCTTGTCGATATACTAGTGCTGCGAAGAGTGCGTGTAAATCCCTTGGGAAAGAGGGTTGTCCCATGACTAGTACTCCAGTGTTGCAAACAACTCCAAGCAGTCACAAAGACCCACCACCTTTGGCGCCTAATCACTCAAAAACTTTCTGAGGATTATCTCCTCACACCTCCTGAAGAAGGCTTGAACCGACTCACCACAGAGGGCCTTGAGGAATGGGCTATTCGCTGAGGCCTCGCTCAACAGGTGTGGAAACCCGACGAGCAGCTTCGGCCACAAACTCGCATTGTGGGCTCGTGTATTCTGGATCCTAATCTTTGAGATACAACTTTCTTCTATCTCCTTCCGGGTGGTCGATGGTTATTCGTTGCGCATCCGTTCTCATTTGCATGTGTCTTTGTGACAGACAGAGGGATCGTGCAGTGGATTGAACGGATAAGAATAGAATAGAATTAAGTACGACGAGTGCATACGAAAGAGCAATGAGACACACTAGGGCGTGAAAAACTAGAGTTTAAGAACCTGTTTAACAACTGAATCCGCAACCCAAACCAGTCATGTGTAGACATTTGTTGACCCATGCTGGTCTTGCTGTCTGGTTCCTCCCAGTCAGAGACCAAAACTAATGCTGCTGTCAATGACGTGCAGTGTGACAAGATTTGCCCCATGCTGCCTCCACATGATCCAGATGCCAGCTCTCTCCTTGACCATTCCACCCAAATCCTCCTCAATTTCACACCTTTTGCCTTGGAGCATCTTGTTACCAGATACAACAAGCATGGGATGGACCTTTCTCCCCTTGCTCAACTCACTGAGCCCCAAACTATTGCTCCACCCTCAACTGCTACTCAGCCTCTGCCTGCTGCTCAGCCTCTGCCTGCTGCTCAACTTGCTCAGAATTCGAAGTGCACATGAGCTGGCAAGGGCAAGGCAAAGGCAGCTGATAATGATGGTGAGGGAAAGCAAGGAGCCAATTGGATGGAAGGAGAGAGAGGTATCTTGGTAGATTTCTTAGTTGATATTGTGATGAAAGAGGGGAGAGTCAGTCTCCATGAGGC
>KQ963394.1:0-14939 GCA_001563735.1 Leucoagaricus sp. SymC.cos | reverse complement strand
AATGTGATCTTGCTTCAGTGAGAGCCTGACAGTTCACTGTTGACCTTGATAAACTTCACAAGACATTGAAATCAGAAATCACAGAATCCTAGCAAAGGTATCAACATACTGCTGATATTTAGCAATTTCCTGCTCCCAACTTTCAAGTTGGTCAGACAGTCTTTGTTAAAGCTAAGTATTTCTGCACTTCTCACCCTTCTAAAAAACTCTCCAAAAAGTATCTTAGCTTCTATAAATTATTGCACAGTCTGATACTTATTCTTTTACTCTCTAACTCCCTGAATCCATATATGCAGTGCACTCTGTCTTCCATGTTTCCATGCTTGAACCCTTCACACTAAATTCTTTTTCTGATCTCTCTGATCCTCCTCCTGCTCCAGTTATTATTGATGGTGAGCCCAAATTTGAGATTGCTGGTATTGTTAGCTCTAAAATAGATTGCTGATGTGTATGTTGTCTCCTCTACAAGGTATTTTAGTTGGGTTATGAAGATACTGAGAAGACAAGTCTTTATGACTCTCTGTCACTGAACTCAAGCATGCAGCTGAACTTGTCACTGATTTCCATTCTGCCTACCCTGACAAACCTGGTTCTGTAGAGATATTCAACTCTTATATTTCTTAGACTTTTATTCTTTATACTTTTAATCACAATTTTATTGTTGATCCTTTCTCTGATTGCTCACTTTCTACTCCTTTTTTTCCTACTTCTTATCACCAATTGTTTCTCCAATTGCACCTTCTATTTGCCTCTCCTACTTCTTAGTCTCTGATCTCTCTCTGACTTATCTCTTTTTCCACTCTTTTCAATCTTCTGATCTCTAAACATTCTCTGAAATTTCACTTCTATACCTCTCTCTCTTTGGACTTAGATGTTTTTTCTCCTTTCTCACTCTTCTTTCTGAAATTTCCGAAATTCTCTGAAAAAGAAATCCACATAAAAGATCACAAAGAATTTATTGCTAAAATTATATATACAAACACTTTGTAATATAGAACAGCCAAAGAAGATGAAGAACAAGAAAAGAACAAGATACCATCTTCTGACCTCTGACTTCTCTCTGACTACTCCTGATCTTCCACTCCCTCTCTATCTCAACTTTCTCTCCTTTTCCTTCTCCCTCTTTTTCCTTCTCATTCTTATTTTCTTTATCTTCCTTTTCATTCTCTTTATCTTTATTTTCATCTTCATCCTCCTTACTTTTATTCTCACCTTCATCCTCTTTCTCTTCTTCTGGCCATCCTAATAGCCCAGCAACACTTGATGACTCCTCACTCTCATTCTCCTTTCCTAAGACATTCTCTATGAGCTTGGCAATCATGTCCAACTTCCCAGCATACTTCATGTACCATGTGTTGTTATAGTGAATTTTCATTTAAATATAAAAGACATTATAAATATGCAAAGTAACACTGCATGCACACTGGATAACAGCATCTAATGATCCCATACTATATCATAAGACCAAAGGATTCAACTAAACAGCTGTGTAAAGTTAAATAACTTCAGCACACACCACTTAACATAGAAATCCTTAATAGGAGCACATAAACATCATATGTCTCAAACCCATGATCACAGGTAGCAGTGGCTATGAAATAGCATTGAGACCTAGCAGTAGCAGTCAGGATGTGTATTCTATGACCAGTTGTGAGTTCTGGCCCTCTAACTTGGGCTAAAGATCTGGTCTTAATGACTTAGTAAAGCTTCCTACTATAGATGTGTGCTCATATACATTGATCTGATGTACTTACAGTCAGAACTTGAGCTTCAATGTCTGAACTTCACATAGACAGGACAAGTAACTCAATATGGTCTAGTACTCAGTGACTCAGGCATGCTCTATCAGAATGAAATTTGGCTTTACAGTGGGCCAATCACAGAACTAGTCTCAGATATATTCCATATGATAAACTCTTTTTATTTATATTTCTTCTTTCATTGGACCATTCTCAAATCTATGGATATATAATATTCAAATGTGTTATTTGTCATGCTGTAATCTCATTCTAGCTTTGTATTTGTTTTACCTTACTTTTGAATATATAAACCACCTCTTAGGATATACAGTATATCTGGCAAGAAACTCACTTGCTATGGCTGCACTCTGAGGATTATGTATAAAACAATCATCTAAAGCATGTGCTTAAAAGTAATTTGAAGTTTCTTCAGTCAGAGCACCAGTAGTAGAGAAATATAAGCCAGAACTATATCATATAAATATCAGATTCAATAAGTTGAGAACTATGAGCCCAGTTATAAAGATTGGCCCCTTATGTATTGCATCTACCAATCAGCTTTGAAGACATCATGCAGTTGGAGTCAGTGCACCTGAGGTGTTTTAGTATGATCTGTAGTATTGAGTATAGCTCCTTGGATATTTTTATTGCATTAACTTGAGTTCTTTGGCACTTATAGTGGTTGTGGTAGCTCCATAACTTGAGTCTTGAAGTAAAATTGATTAGTGTCTTGTGCTGCAAGCTCTCTATTACAAACACTCTCCTGACTTGTCTATGCCGTCCCCAATACTCTAATAACTTCACCAATCCTTTTATCTGTGTTTCTTCTTCAAATATCCTCTCTATTAATTTATCTCCCCATGAACTTGCATTATAAGCTGCAGTTTATGATTTAATTAATATACCTTTATCCCTACACCACCAATTACATTTTTGCCTCTACATCTGGAGCCCACTGCAAGGAGAGTTTTAGTAAAGAGGTTTATTCACTATTTCTGTTCCTTTTAACTTTACAATGTCACACTTTCCAAAGCAGACATCTCAGAACAAAAAGCAAAAGAGATCTAATCCAGAACTCATCAAACCAGAACAGAATCAAATAAATATAGAGCTAAAAGAAAGAAGTACTAGAAGTTTCAAGACAACCATCACATGTACTCAGAATTACTCAAATTATCAAAAAAACATAAGATCAGATTATAAAGGGTGGAAAGCATCTATGGTGGTCATAAGAGGTCATAAAGAAAACCAAGAAGCAAGCTAAGGAGAAAGTAAGTATGATAAGACAAAAGATTTGATCAAGAGGGGTATTAGTCAAGTCAAAGCTAGAGAGAATGAAAAAGATTTTATATGGATATGCTGAACTGTCTGCTGAACAGACTGAGTGGGGGTTGGGGAAAGAGATGAGTGTGAATGCACTATTCAGAATATTATCTATAAATACACATTAGTGAGCTAATTTTCAACAAATATGATGCTTATAACATCACTGACATCTCATAACATGGTCATGTCCTGTATGGTACATAGATGTCTCTTCTCCAGAGGGGCCAGTGCCAAATTCTGTTTGCTTATAGGCATGATTTGGAGTGTCATAGTAGCAAGCATCACTAGCAGGAGGATAGGTGTCCCAATTCCTCATACTTGAGGGAGGAGTAGGAGTATACATTGTGTCTTGCTAATCACTGAGACACTGAGAAATTGAGGACATGTTGACCAGTAGTTGACTCATAGCTTATTGATGGAATGATAGGGGAGGTGGTTGGATTGGGTGAGGTTTGGGCTTGTAATGAGGCTGGATATTGAATGGAAGCAGTTTGGTGCTATATGACAAAGTTGAGGCATATGCATTACTAGTAGTTTGAGAAGCAACTTGGTTGAAGGAATGTGATGGATAATCATAGACTTGAGAGTGAGTTACAGCATGAGAGAAGCTAGAAGCCAAAATAGGGACTGAGTTATGACTGACACACAAGTCAGGTTTTACTGAGGAGGCTACTTTTCCTGCATTGTGGTCACTGTTGGCATTTAGTTCAATGTTGTTGTCATCATTGTCATTGTCATCTTTACTATCTATCTTCCATTACTTCACTATCATCAGAACCCAAGCTTGAGATAGCATTGCTGTGACTGAACTTGACAGACTTTACAAAAAGCATGGCCAAGTCAATGATTACACCCATCTTCTTTGTGGTTATCTTCTCCTTGATTGTCTTCATGAAAAGCTTGGTCTTCTTATTCCAGAGTGATTCCAAGAATGTGGTATGGCCTGTAGTTTCTATACTATGGCAACCAGGACAAGACTTGAAGGCAATGGTGTATTTGCCACATTTATGAGCACACCCCATGGTTGATGGTCTGTTGAGTAGAAGATAAGTCCTGGCATCCAGATAGTATTTTTTGTAAGGAAGAGATATGCTGTGAATGTGCAGAGCACTAGCTCACTCTTGAAGAGCCCAGTATTTACCTATAGATGTGAGTAAATTTGAAGGTGTAACAAGTATAGAACAGAACATACTTGTCCTGTTTCAAATTTGGGTTTCAAGCATACAAAGAAGCAGTTCTTGAGCTGTTCAGTAGTCTATTGAGCATGAGCTTTATCTGTGGGATACTCTGTGAGCTTTTGATCAAGATAGCAGATGACTTCCTAGAGCACAGTTGAGCCAATGTTGTTTTTCCATTTGCTAAACTTTATATAGATCTAGAAATGAGGTTAGAAAGTATAAAGTCAATGATAACAGCTATATCAAACCCTCAAGAGTTCCAGTGAATTAGTCCTCTTCTTTCTGCTACTGCTGAGCTCATAGTCATTTCTTGTGCAAGAACAACATATAATCTCTAAAGCTTCTACCATAGCTGCTTCACCTCCAAAAGTCCATGGATATTGTTGAGTTGCAGCCCAAGTGTAGAATAAGGGAACAATCACATCCTTCCACTTCTTCTCTTTGATTTCATTTGGCAGATCATCATTTGTGGTGTGAGCTTGTACATGTTTGGGGTTGTTGTTGACTAGTTATGTGGACTCTGTCTTTTCAATCTTGACTATACCCTAAAACAAAGAGAGTGGGTGAATTTCAAAGTCAGAACAACACTGTACTCACTTTACTGTTTAAACACTTCCCATTCTTTACTGGACTGTCATGAGCATACCTAAATTCAGGTCCACTTCACTCATTACAATTGGATACCTCTCTAATGTCATGACTGCTTTGGTCTGAGTCTTTGTTGTCAGTTTGCCCTCACTGATTGCCATATTGATCTCATGCCTAGAAAGCTTGCATGCTAGAGTGACTTTGCATACCTTGAAGAGCCCCTCTCTACACTTGAGCCTCTGAACCTTTGCTTGAAGGAGGAGGTTGACAGTGACTCTGTGGAAGTTGGGCAGTCCTAGGTGCCAAGCATGGATCATAGTAACCTTGTTGAATTCTGATAAGATTGCATAAGACAACTAAAGTATGATAATGAAAGAGTGCATGTAATAACTCATCTGGTGTGTTGAGTATGTTGATCAGGCTGATGGTGTTGTTGGGAAAGTTGAAGGTAGTTGTTATTTGAAGTCAGAGGGAGAAAGTCAAGGGTGGTTGTCATTTGAAGTCAGAGGGAGAGAGCTAGAAGAGTGATATACCTGTGGGAGAGATTACCATATTTGTCAATCTCAGATCAAGAATGATGCTGATAGTACAAACCTCTTATGCTTTTCCTTTCACCTTCACCATTGGTTAATCATCATTGTATGCATAACTGCTAGTAAGGTCTGCATCAAAGTTCTGATCATAAGGTGAGTTTAGCTTATTATAGGCAGTGATCAGTTTTCTTGAGCACTCACTTCATTGGCAGTAGATCAGTAACCATCTCAGTGATAGACACACTCCCCCTCTGTTCAACTTCCCCTTGCTCCCTAACCATGACTGGCAGCAAGCTCCTGACCAGCATATATGTCTCCACTACCTGTATTCATCCACTAGCCATCAGGAAAATCAGCAGAAGACAAGTCTAAGGAAGCTGCTGTTAACTTAAACACTTTAATTTGCTTGGTATATACCTATACTGTTAAACATTGCCACAGGATCATAGGAGGCTGCTCTACCATAGTCTACCATAGTGCTGATTGTCTTGACTAGGCAATGGGTGATTATGGTGGTTTCTGTTGGTGGCTAAGGCTTGCTTTACATTATTTATTTCATTTCAACATCAGTGTCACCACTTAGTATATTAGCCAAAGCACTCTCCTATCTGAGTGGCAGACAATTAACTTGTTGCTCTTTGACAGGCCCCAAATCCATTTCTTTTCTGCTAGAGTGACAGAAATCCTTCTGCATTGGGATCTTGTTAGCTTTATTAACAATTTCAATCTCTGACTCTGACTCCTCCACAATATCTATTGCTTTATTGTCAGATGATTTGGAGAGAATAGTGAGGGCAGCTCCATACTTTCTCACACATTTATAAACAAGAAAGTGTATGCTCTGTGAATTCTAATGCATAAGGTCAGCATAGATTAATTACATGTTATACTTGGGGTAACTCACCAAAACATCATAGGCATGGACATATTTGTTTTGTAGTACAGCCTTGTCTTCAGATACATTGTCTATGGGCTGTCTAGTAGCAGATACAGCTGCTTCTAGCATCACTTGGAGGAGTTCAGCATCTTGCTTCTGGTTGTCCTTTTTTGCTTATATTGTATTGTAAAGAGGCATATCCCTAGTTGGCTTCTTCAGTGACATGTCCTCATTCAGCTTGTCATCTCCACTATTACCAACTGAGGCTTTTAGAAGCAGTGGGCAAGTGACAAGCTCAGACCTTGTGTTGGCCAGATTGCTGAGCTGAGTGAAGGTCTTCATACTACTGGCAGCTTCAGTTGCCACTCTTCCAACTTTGATGCACTTTGGGCCAGCTGGGGTCTTATTTTTCTACAACATGTGAGTTCTTGCTTCAGCTTCCTCAATACTTAGAATTTATTCCACAGCATCCTTGTCAAGTGAATCCTTCTTCTTCTTCCAGCCCCTTTACTTCTTCTGCATGGCCTCCAAGTCCTCAGGCTTGTCTACATAACAGCCCTGGGACAAGTTGACTTGACTGGATGAAAAAATTAGTTTCTCTCATGTGTTTGGATGAGTATTGACTGATAATAACAAAGGTTAGCAGCAAGACTAGTTACAGAGAATACATGCTTACTATTCAGGTATCAGGCTTCAGATGGCAGAAGGGAAGAATATAGTGAGTACCAAGTGATAAGCTGGCAGGAGGTGGTGGTTGAAGATGGTTGACTTAATAGTAGGGCTTGAATTTGTACTTAGATTCCACAATTAAGTATTATAGATCTTCAAGGCAAAGCAACACTAAACAAGATCACTCAAGGCCTCATCCTGAATTCATTGGAGCTCCAAAATATATAACACCTTTCTGTGTGACTTTATCCAGGCAACCACATAGCTAAGGGTAATACACAACCCAGTCAAACAATCAGATACCTGATTTCTGGGTGTTGAAAATGGTGCAAGTCAAAAGGAGGCTTCAGACAATATATATGACAAAAACATGGTGATGTCAATATTGCTCAGGCTGAGGTGCAGTTAAATTCACCACTAGTTTTGCCATCTTCAGCCATCTTTCTACTCCAAGACTCTTCTCTGACTTTACCACAAGTGCTTTCTCCTATCTCCCCACCTTTAAACATTTCACCTCCTTTGCAACTGTCTTTAACACTTCCTTCTCACTATCTCAATGCTTCTATCCAAGATAATGCAGTGTAAGTTCTGCATCTGTCCAACAACCAATATTAAAGCTTATTTTATTTGATGGTACACTTTCTCTGCTCAAGTTTTGATGACCATCAAGGACACTTTGAACCCCCTGGCCCTTTAAGTTCACAACTTCAGCTGGTTGATGCATATCATGATAACTTTGTCCCTTACAGTGAGTTAGGAAGCTTTTGCAGGCTTTTTCTGAAACTGATGGATTTTTTTCAAAGATAATCAGTATGAGTCACTACTCACCAATTTCCCAAGTTCTCCAGTTCACCAATAACTGAGTGAATAGCATAAAAAATCAGATCCTCCCAGCAACCCAACCTTCTTTGTTGAGTGAGAATACCATCCCAATCTAACTGATAAGCTGTCTATTCTGGGGTCAGATTGCAAGAATGTCAGCTCAGATTTTATCTCTATTCCACCAGCTCACATTTGTTATCCTGATGGCCAATTTGCGGATCCAGGCTCCCCTGCACCTCAGTAGGATTGTGATGAAAAATTTGAACAGCAACACAGTGACTGGTCTCCTTTTACAAGTCAGAGTCAGTTCAGGCTTGCTGAATTCTTATTTACTTGAAATCAGACATCAAATGGTGAAATCAATGAACTTCTGGAAATTCTGGCCAAAGATGAGGTTGCTACACTCAATAACCACAAAGATTTACACTAACAAATTGATCAGATCCCTGATAATGGTGTAAAATGGGAATCATACACACTCACATATCAGAGCAACTTGTCTGAGAACAGACCCCATCTACCATGGACAGATGTGGAGTACAGATTTTGGTTCCAAAATCCATTTGAGGTTGTCAAGACCCTCCTTGCCAATTGAAGCTTTTATGACAAATTTGATTATCAACTCTATCACAAATATGTAAACTCAAAGCATCATTTTCAACATTTCATATCTGGTGACTGGGCTTGGCATCAGGCAGTGAGCTTCATAGACCATTTTATGCTCATTTCTGTACTAAATTCCATTGTAGGATAAGATTAGTAGTAAAAATCCTTCAACAAATAGTGCTATATTTGTGCCACTTACCATAGGAAGTGACAAAACAATGGTTTTGTTGAAACAAGTGGCAGGGATCTAGAGTGATGAGATAATACTCAGTATTATAGAACAAGACTGAGAATATATTTAGAATACCTAAAGTGATGAGATAACATTACAAGGTATTATAAGTAAGGATATTCTGTCTATATAATAAAGTATTCTCATCTCAGTATCATAGAACAAGACTGAGGTAGATGAAAGACTATGTAAAGATAGAAAGATAGACTTATATAATATGTGAGATGAAAAGGAAATAAGTCTGAGAGAATATATATACAACATGCCCACTCAGTGGGCAAATATTCACATAAGACTAAGGGCTGAGATGAAAGGAATGAACTTAACAGGTGAAAGAGCTTTCATAAATCCATCAGCAGACTGTTGATCTGTAGAAATGTATGAAGTCATGATGTCACCAGATTCATTGCAATCACAAATGAACCTGTATTTCATGTCAATATGTTTAGTACATTCATTCACATTACCAGTAGTGATGAGGTTGATAGCAGACTGGTTGTTGGAATGAAGTGAGGTAGGAGTGGTAATGGAAAGATGAATAGAATTAAAGAAGTTGTGAAGCCAGAGAGCTTCTTGACAACCTGTGGCAGTGGCAATGAATTCAGCCTCAGTAGAGGAGGTAGAAACACAAGCTTGCTTGTGTGAAGCCTAAGTAATAGCCCCACCAGCAAGATGAGTGATGTAGTCAGTGATGGACTTATGATTGACACAATCTCCAGCCCAGTCAGAGTCAGAGTCAGAGTCAGAATAGACTACTAGTTTATCAGGTCCCTCCTCAGCTTGATAGATGAGCTTGTAATTGGACATCCCTCAAAGGTAGCAAAAGATTCACCTGACAGCCTTGAGGTGGACTTCACCAGGAGCAGTGACATGGCTGGCTACAATGCCCACTGTATGTGAGATATCAGAATAAGTGCAAACTATAGCATATATGAGTAAGCCAATAAGTTGTTGATATGTTGTGACATTAACTTTAGGGTCACTGAGGATAGGAATGGATGATCCACTCTCCATTGGGGTCTTCACAGGTCAACAGTTGGCCATTCCATGATGTTTGAGGATATCTTCAATATACTGGGACTGTGAGAGAGTGACTTCCTTTCAGTCATCATTTTGTGTCACTTCTATTTGAAGAATCCAGTTGGCAGGACCAAGATCCTTCATGTTGAAGTGAGAGTTCAACTCAGATTTGGTGTGTCCAACAGCCTTGATGTCATGAGAGAAAAGAAGGAAGTCATCAACATATATGGTGATAATGAGAGTGCTATTATAGTTTTTGGTAAAGACACCATAGTCAGAAGCACTTTGCATGAAGCCCATCACTTCAAGTTCAGTCTGAACCTCCTTGTACCACTCACAGCCAGCTTGCTTGAATCCATAGAGAGCATGGTTGAGGCACCAGATAAGGTTGTTAGCTGCTTCCACACTAGGAGAAATCTTCATGTAAATTTCCTCCTTGAGGTTGCCATTGAGGAATGCTGCCTTTGCATCTATCTGGTGGATGTGCCATTGGTGTTTGGCAGTGAGGGTGAGGAGAGTACAGATAGTGGCATACTTTGTCACAGAAGCATAGATCTTGTTGTAGTCTTTTTTTTTTTTTTTTTTAACTTAAAAATTTATATACTGGGGGGCAATAGCAGTCTGGTCCTGGCTTAGTAGGCTGGGGTACTGTAACAAGCTAAGCTAGAGGCCAAAAATGACTACATAAGAAGAAAATAGCTAGAAAGTCCATATGTCCATCACAGTCAACCTGATCAGACACCTCCCTTCACATGAGGGCCTAGTTGATATTTTGGTTTCAGCTGCAATGGCCAAGTGCACACCTACCCTTGTGCTCAGCCTCTGCTGTCTTCTGGGAAATCTCCTGGAATGCCTCCTACAGAGATGAGGGGGCCAACTTTTTAGCTAACTATGCTCAGTCAAAGTAGTAGTGCCAGAATGGGCACTGTCAGTCAGAAGTGCTGTGGTCACCTTTATAGTTCACACAACATGCGGCATGTGGGCATGGGGCTCCCACGGGGGTCAGTTTCTGGAGTAGCTTCACAGAGGGGCTACCCCTGCAACAGGAAGCATGATTGTGATGGCCAGCCTCAGTATGAGGGCCAGTACACCAGGGGCATTGGAGGGCCTGAGAATAACAGACACAAGTTGAATGTCCCCAGTACCAGCTGGCACAAAGGGATACTGGAGTAGGAGCAGGCCATACACACAAAGCATGAGGCTGGGCCAAATTGGAATAAAGAACTAATCAGGCACTTGGCAATAGCACTAGACTAGGAATCAAGAATGTCAAACCACACAGTGGTAGTATTGGCACATCAGGAGTTGCACATAATCCGGAGGCTATTCGCAAGAGTGAAGAAGCCAGCCATGTGGGACTTTCCCATAACAGCCCAAATATCAAAAGTAGTGACCTGCTGGCTATCCACCTTGAAAAAGGGAATGTCCATGACCTTAAGGTAGGAACACAAATGTGAAAGAGTAGCCTCAACTCCACCCTCAGCAAGGGAGAGAAGGCAAGAAACACCAGTCTTCACTAGATCTATTTCATCCTGAGAGGCAACACGTGAAGTGAGGAGGGAAATCCCCCCATATGTGAAATGACAGGAGTTAACATGAAGGTCACTCTTGCCAAGAGAATGGTTTGCAGCCCCCACAAGAGCTAGGAACTGCAAGGAGGAGGGGAGGGGGTCAATCTTGACAAGGACCTGCCACTGGGAGGGACTAGGAATAGTCAATTTGATCTTCCACTTAGGAACAGTGGGTGGGACAGAAGTCTGATGCATCACAATGATGCAATCAGAAGGAAGATCAGGGACTGTCTTGGCCAAGTTGACCAACAACATCACATTGCAGACAGTGTCAGTATGGTCTTGTTGTAGTCAATGCTCTCTACTTGTGAAAAGCCTTGGGTGACTAGACAAGCCCTGTGTCACTCCACCTGACTGTTGGCATCAAGTTTTTGCCTGAATACCCATTTACAGCCTATGATGCAATGATTTTTTGGCCTTTCAACCTCCAAGAACAGCTCCCTTCTCACAAACTCCTCCAACTCTTTAGCCATCACTTTCCTCCAAAAATCTGTGTTGGAACATGCCATAGCCTCTTCATAAGTGGCTGGGTCATGCTCTAGGGATGCATTTCTCACCACTGAAGCCTGAACAGGCTCAGAGATTTCCCTCTCTACCATAGGAGCACCCTCATCCTCTACCTCTTCTCCAGTCATTCTTGGCTTTGATGTGCCAGATTTTCACTGGTAAGAGCTTCATTCATACTTAGGATAGGAGTACATACAGGGGTTATTAAGGTCGACGAGCTCGAATTTGAAGTCCGTTTGTTGATCTGTTTAGCCATTTTTGCTGTGGAGCACATGGTGTGAGTAGGAGAAGGAGGTGGAAGATTTTGAGGCTCAGGGTCATCAGCTTCGTCCACCGTCGCATAATCAGACTCGCTGGAGACATCTAAAGTGGGATTGTCCATCGCAGGTGGTTTTGAGTCGATTGGTGCAGTCGTTGCCGAGATATTTCCCTTAGAAGCATCCTCTTCATCATTTATCTCCTCTTTCACCAAAAAATTCGGATTTTCGTCGTCCTGAGCATCCTGGCCATCGGAGTCAACGTCCATAACCACAATGGTATGCTCTACTTCACTCCCTTCATCAAAACAAACATCCTGCGATTCAAAAATTCAACCAGAGGAGCAGTGAATAAGGATATAAGCCCTTCTTTTTGATGAATATCCCAAGTGAGCACAGTGCAAAGACTTGGAGCCAAATTTGGCTTGTTTATTCTTAGGAATGAGAGCATGAGCATTGCAGCTGAAGACACAAAGATGTGATATAGAAGGTTTGTTGCCTGTATAAGACTGGTAGGTAGTGATCTAAGAATTATGGGACGAGGAATCCCACGGGCCCTGAAACAGTGAGGTTAGGGCTAAAACTGAAGTGCTGACAAATTTTTAGTCAGCATTGGTCAGCCATTACTCAGCATTAGTCAGTTCTGACAAACCATCTTTTGTATTCTTTTGATTGATCCAATCATTTCGGGCTGTGTTAACACCTGCTGCAGGTGCCGCGCACCCTCGACGGACCACTTCTACACCACCGACATCTCCCGAAACATGTACAAAAGTTGTATTACATTCCCAGGGGGCTATGTCCCTTTTTACGCGATTTCTCCGATTTTCTATGAGTTTCTACGAGCACGCGAATGTACCCTAGGGGGGTACAATTTTTCTCCGAATTTCGATGATTTTCGGTGTTTTCTGATTTCGGCATGTGACAAAAATCAACAAAAATAGACACGAAAATCATACCCCCCTGGGGCACACTCGCGACTCAGTAGAAAACCAGGGAAAATAGATAGAAATATGAAACAATCGAGACAAATAGAACACAAACTCCACCTCCCTATGTGTACATTCACGTTCACGTAGAAAATCAGGGAAAATGCATAAAAATACAAAACAATAGTGACAATTCCACAGCTACTTCTACGCCTTCTACATCTCCCAGTAAATTGTGTAAAATTGTATGAAAATTACTGCTAATAGGAGGTCGCCTTTTCTATTGATCCAATGACTCAAAAATGGCTGTGGCTGTGTTTATGCCTGATATAGGTTCTACTCCCCCTTCACACTTTCTATATCTAGGGAATGCCACGGGCCACAGACAACTGCACGGGCACGGGCAGTTGTTCCCCTTCCCCATGGTGTTCAAACGAGCTTCAGAACGCATAGTTCGGACCAGATTTGACTAAGATATGGCTGAAATAGTGAATTTCACCGTTTCAGCTATATCCTTTTCATTTCTTATCCGTTTGGAACGTCTTTGGGCACGTTTTGACGGGTAGGCCTGCTGGGATGCAGGTGGCCATCACTGCGGGTAAGGGTATGGGTGCTCTTGGAGATATACAAGGGTTACCTGTCCCATTCCCTACCTGCATCTCCAGTTAAATTGTGTAAAATTCAATAAAATTTGCAAGTGATATATAATGTTTAAGAGAGCACTTGGTTACTTTTTCTAAGTCATAAATGCAGTGATAAGTGAATTGTATGGAAATATCTATGTTCAGGCTAAATTGAAGAAATTCATGAATTCAGACATCAATACTCTATTGTGTTGTCCAGATAGATAATGGCATGGGTAGGAATTACCCTATCCGTGAGCTTCAAAACAAGCTCTGGAACGTGTAATTCAGACCAGATCTGACTGAGATATGGCTAAAATGGTGAATTTCACTATTTCAGCTATATCTCTTTCAGTTCTCATCCATTTGGGATGTCTTTGGGCCCATTTTGACAGGCAAACACACCAGGATGCAGGTGGGGATTGCAGTGGGTATGGGTATGGGTACAGGGTGAGATACATGTGCATTACCTATGCTATTTCCTACCTACATGTCCCAATAAGTTAAATTGTGTAACATTATATCAAAATTACTTCTGATATATTGTGTTTAAGAGTGGATGTAAGGGTATGGATGCTGGGCAAGATATATGGGGGTTACCTGTGCCATTTCCTATCTCCCAGGTACTACTGATATATGATATATTTTTGTTGCTGTTTAAGAGTGAATTCAATAGTGAGAGATGCAAATATTGTAAAACTTGAAGAGGTATGAATCTCAACCAGTGGCAATGTGCATTAAAACCACATTGCATTCTGGGCTTCAAATACCTCATTCTTTGCAGCTGACTTCCAATATCCTCTGCTTAAATCATTCTTTGTACATTATTTGTGTTATCTACTCAGAGATCTTTTTTATTTGTTATCCTATGCTGCATCCTCAGATATAAGTATGGGTCAGATACACAAGACAGACAGTTTGAAGTCAGAATCAGTTCACATAGGCCATACCATAGGCACAGGAATCTATCATTAAGGAAAGTGAAGTGATAAAAATGCCAAACCTGTATATACCAGTAAGCCTGAGCATGTCTGCAGCATGGGTCTAAGTAAAGTATATAATATTGTATATATGTAATCATAGAACAATTTCACCACTCGAGCTTTCTGTGAGTGCCTCTGTCACACATGTGTGAAGTGAACTAACAATGCAATAATTCAGCTACACTTTTTAAGCTCTGGGACTTTTAATTGTAATAAGTCCAACTCCATGCCATTGGGTTCAGAACTAATCTTGGACATTGACAAACTTGATCATCAACCTGAGCTAATTGGAGATTCAGTGAATAAATTTATTAGCAAATATAAGACATAAACCTTCAAGCACAACACCGGTCAATGTAGCCTACTGACATATTGATTGCAGGTGGTAATGTCTGATGCTTATGGATGAGATGCAAGCGGTACATCTTTACCAATAGATATGGCATTTTTAGTACTCCTCCTTTCCAAGTTCATACCAT
>KQ963391.1:14808-32525 GCA_001563735.1 Leucoagaricus sp. SymC.cos | reverse complement strand
TGTTGATTTAGAGACCAGAGAAAGGCGTCTAAGTGGAAGGAGTCCTGGGAGAGGAAATCCAGAGTAACGGGGGAGTGGAACGAGGACAAGGTCATGATTCGCTGGTGTCCCTGCATTGCTGGACTCTGTGAATGCTGAACAGACGGAAGATCATGGGCAGATGAGATGAAGGTGGGGAAGACCGATGGTGGCGGGTATACGCGAGGACGGCTGAATAAGAAATGCCCGACGATCGACTCTCGGCTGATACCCAGCAGCGGTGGACTATGCATCCAGACCTGCGTACCCTGCTCTTGGAGGGGGGAACGACTGGCCAGGTAAGCAGAAAGGTTGTGCTTTGGGTAATTGGAAATATAAGGAGTGATCCTCATAGAGCAGGCTGCTGACGGGTGTTTTTGAACCTGGATCAGAGAAAGCGTGGTACATCCTGCTGGGCCTCCTTATCGTCGATAGAAATATCTTCATGTAGGCAGGTGGCGTAGAAATTAGGATGAGACCGAATGGATCTGAGGTGATACTCTGGACGACTGGTCACCAACCAGAGGAGAGGAAGGTGGCCCGCTTTACTGAAGAACTCGATAAACTCGAGCTGGGCTTTCTTGTCATTACACTCGTCCAACCCATCAATGATCATGACTAGGGGTGAAGAAACGATTAGGTGATTCTGCGCCATGAGGTCTCGGAGAGGTTCAGAGACGAGCTCTCCGAACAGGGCAGAGTGATGTTTGCGAAGAATCCTGGGGTCGTTTCCAAGGTGCTCGGTGATAGCGTGCTTATATTCAGGAAGGTTGATTGCGAGTTGATAAGAGGGTGGGGATGAGGATAAGTTGGCACCTGAACGTGGCTTTTCCGCTCGAAATTCCTTGACCGTCAGGTGACTCTCCTGATCCGACTCATCCAACCCTTGAACCCACCGCTTCCTCCCAATAACTCCGTCGCTCATACTGTCGATGCAATCCATGGAGAGTCACACAGCTGGCTCTGGCATACTTGCCCTCCATAACTTGGCCGGAGCTGATGATGATTCACTCGGGAAAAGTAGCATCTGGGATGAGTGCATGTGAGTGCCGCTTCATACCGTTCTGACCCTCCTTCTTTTCTTCTTTTTCCTTTTTCCCCTTCTTTCTTTTTCCACCCCATGGTCACGACACACCAGTCTCAACAGCAATGTCCCAGATCCTAGGCCGTCTCTCCACCCTCCGACTGTTCTCGTCACCCTCGCTGTCTACAGAACCCCGTACTCCGCGATTCACGTTGTTGCGGCCAATCCAATTGGACCGACACTCGAAATCGAATAACGCAGGCAGTATGCACCGATGGAGACAGGATCTACCATGAGCTTCATGAGGTGAGATTGACGACCTCTCTTCTCGCCATTTTTCTGATTACAGCGGTAATTTCGCGTTTGTCCTGTGCAGAGCACGGGCGAACCATCGATAGGTTTGGGCACGCGGGTTTTAAGAGTGGCAAATTTCCATGAACAAGGCACGTCTTCCCGGTGATCTCCAAAACGATCCTCAACGTGCTTGCAATGCAGATAACGCCATGGTTCAATATGTGAAGAGCCTTCCTCTAAAAGGTCAACCATTACTCGAACGACAGCCTATCTACAATCGGTCCCCATTTCGCTTCCAGTACTCACAAACCCTGGTCATATCCAGATCTTCCCTCTAGCAGTCCATGGTTCCCACCCATACTCCTCCTCACCCCTTGTTGAAGGCATTTCCCTATGTGCCTTATGACAGGGATTCGCATTGCTCCGCAGTCAACATCATCCAATGAGGCTGAAGCCGGACTGTGTAGAGGAAAGCTTGACAAACTGCAATGAGGGACTTTTGGAGTTTTTGAGCGCGATTACGCGGTCGCGCTAGAGGTCCAGCGACACCGTCTAGTAAGTCTGTTAGCACTTTATGGTGTGTTGGAGAAAACTCATGGAACATCTAATTAGATGCAACTCTCGCATGCTTTTACCACCATCCCCGGCTCGCTCTGTCTTATTGCGTACTTTAAAAAATGCGGAAGATTGTATATAGCCGATGATAAACGCAGATCGCCCGCATTTTCGAGGACCCAGATGGGAAATGGCCACATAATCGAGTTTGACTTCTCTAATGTACAAAGCCACCCTTTCTGCATTTCAATAAGCTCAACGTCGACTTCTTCTAGGACAATCAGCTCCAACGCTGTGCTCACAGAGGCACGCTCGCTCCTTCAAGCCTTCGTTTATCAACCCAACCCTAGGCCGCGAATTGATTGAACAAGCGTCGAGTAGGACTTGAAAGATGACCCTGTGCATGAATTTTCCAGGTGAGATGAAATGCTGCCATGCATCAGATTGGCTCATTAACGCCAACGTCACACGTATACTCTAGGATTTATGCCTCCATTCGGCGCGTCGCGGAGCTGGATAGAGGGAAATTGGATTTCTGCATCTCGAGACAAGCAATGCCGAAGAATGGCGTTTCCCCTATCCATACGCGCCTTTAGTCGGACGAAACATTCCAATCTCATACACAGCTCATTGCGCACCACTTGCTCACCTCGACGGCGCCGATGTCTCGGAGATCTACACCCGAAGGCAGTCCTGAGCAGGGGCATCCGTATAAGAATGGATACGGGGTGTCAACTAGTAAGCCTTTCGTTCCCTTTACCTGCTTCTAATCTCATACTCATTCTTTTCAATTGAAAGCAGGACCGTATCATACTGGACTCATTCTGCCGCTCATGGCTCGCTCTCACCGCGGTCTTCCACCAAATTCACTCTCCTCATTCCACGTTACCCACAACTTGTTCACGACTTCATTACCATCATATTCTGTTCCGAGGTCGTCGAGACCATGCAAATAATGGACGTCTTTTCTTCCTTCACCTCACTCTTTACCAGCCTATACCTCACCATCCCGTACCTTAGTCGAGTCCAGCCCACTTGCGCTCACTGAACTTTCAACACCTTCGGGAACCGGCTTCGTCACCTGTTCTCGCTCACTCCCATCAGTGGTCGTAACCCGGACACTTTCCCTTCGTTAGGAGACTTGCGTCAACCATCATAAACCCGCGACTAATACTCATTAGCAAGACCCAGAGGTTATAAACATGTCTGTTCAACCCGGATGTTTGACAAGAAGGGTGGAGATGGTGCGACAATAGTACGTGACTTGCCACGTTACCGACTTTAAATTTTTTAACTGGGCATTCTTTGATTTTTCAGATCTCTAGCGTTGAAGCCGATGTCTCTGCCTGGCAACCACACCACATTCGATTCCTGCCACAAATCGGCAGCTCCTCACTGCACCCATATCTGACAGCACGGAAGCGCGTTACTCCGAACTCATCGTTCGTGTCAATCGCCGAGTCTCCGGTTGTCGATTATCTTTCAACACCACACCAGCGTCGCCTCTCCACCCAAGTTTCTCAACGCCAGAATAGTGGTTCTTTGGCCTGTACCTCACACCCTCGTATCGTACCGCACCGCCGAGTTTCCTAATACAGTGTTTCTCAGAATCCAATACACGTCCCGCATTGTGGTCGATTAGAGAGCTCGGGATCAACGATTAGATTGTACGGATTGCTCGGAGGTGTACGTCGTTCACTAACTGAGTATTCGCATTATTGTTGACTTGATTTCGCGACGTGGTCTCTACCGATTGCTGCTCAGAATCAGGCTCATCCGCAGGTCGTCCAGTCTTGGCTCAACAAATGTCTAAAAATCCACGGAATGGAAGAGAACGTATGAATGTCGAGTTCTCTCAGCACATTTGCAGCTTATTCTGTCGGGCTCGGGTTCAAGAGATCAGGTTGAACCATCGAGGGTACTGAGTTATTGTATGTTTAGACCTCATGTGTTAGGAGTAACGAATAATGCTCAAATAGAATCATAGGAAGGCAATACATGAGAGGATTCGTACAGTTCATATTCCACATCACAGCAATTATGCAAATACAAATATAATGCAGAAAACAGTCTGCTGTGTCTTGTGCCTAGACTAAGAGCTGAGAGCGCTGAGAGGAGAGAGGAGACTGAGAAGAGAGATCCGGACTCCAATTATTTTCACGGCGCTTACTCGGTTTCTTTTCCATGCTGAGTGTTCTCTCTGCCATCCACCGTTGCGATCCACCGCATTTGAAGTTTTGAAGGCTCGCACTCTCCAGTATGCGGGGAACTGAACAATATCTCACCACGCTGACCTGCTTACGATAAATACTCGTAAGGCTAATTTCTTATATCAAGCGCTACACGAACGTATTTACAGCTGTGTCCGCGTTCTTGGTCACAGTTAGCTCGAGGACAACTCGAGGATCCTCAGACACGGGGGACAACTGTCCAATCATTCATTCGGCATGATCCTCTTCATTAAACCAACTAGATGTACCAAATGAAAAGCTGGGCACCAAATCATCTGTATAAACAGGTAGTTCGATCTTGTCGCCCTCCTCGAGATCCTGGAACTAAAACCAGAGATTGATATCCAGCAGACAAACACTTTTCGGACGTGTCACTCACGCTAAATTCATGCATTCTAATCTTCCAATCTGACAAATCCTCTTCCTTACTCAAAACAACTCGTCGAATCTTTCTCCACCACCGACTCGTGGAGTGGCCTCTAAAATCAACATAGTCGGGTCGAATATCATGATTGATCTAGAAACGCAATTTTATCAGCCGCGGCAAGAGGGAAAGTCAGAAATGTCATACGTACATCAATCGAAATGATGCTTAAACGGACGAGTTCTGAGATGTGGAGATTAGTGAGGCGATATCTCAAAGATGAACGGCCCTTGGCACACCTTCTATAAAATCCGTTCGAGTCATAATTTGCCGACATTGATCCTGCAGCCTGTTCTGTGAAACCACGCGGGTTCCAGACAGAGTATTAACGTACGTAGGAAGTGCGTTTTCCTGATCTACATTGTCAGTTCTGATGGCTCGCTCCTCTCTTCTTGTTGCTTTTGGAAAACTGCCGGAGGAGCCATGAACAGGAACTCCATTTTTCCTGCATCCACGCATCAAGACCTCAAGAATAGACAGTCTTGAAGTCGCTCACCTCATCCATGGCATCATTATCGCAATCAAGGATCCGACCTTCTCAAACGTATCAATAACTGATATATTCAAATAGCAACGAACACCCACCGACCTGGCTCGATAACCATTCTTTCTTCACCTTCAGCATATGGTCAGCCCCGTATGTTTCATACTCTCCGCCCGTGAAATTTACAGGGTAAACATAAGAATCGTCACGTTCAACGGAAATAGCTCACCCTATTCAGATGTGACGATCGCCCACCAACCATATTGACGATTGAATCCAAGAGCCACTGTTGAGCCGGAAGCCGCTGGACAGCCTTCGTAACTATCAACGTCAGAGAAACAGTCGAATGTCAACTGTCAGAAATGACCTTTGATAGCTCGAAAGAATGGACATACCTACATTCGGGTACCAGTTCTTCCTGAAGTATGACACACACGCATGAAATGGTAAGGATAGAAATCGTCTCTGTCACATCATTAGAGTAAATTTCTGCTGGTCTGTCGCATGATCCACGAGGCGCCAACGTCGCGAAAGGGGTTTGAGAAACGTATTCGAGTGAAGCCGGGGGATCGGATTAGGACGATGGTGAAAGAATCGGAGTATGAGGTTTAAGTTACCGAGTCAAATGCCTTGAAAACATCAGATCAGAGAGCAGGTTGTGAAGGATACTGACAAGGTTGAATTTCGGTGAGGTTGGATTGAGAATGCACTACGAGTAATTGAACTGCAAGAGCAGTCCGCAGAATCACGTATTGCAAAAGGTCAACATGTGCATCATGTGCGAAATTCTGGACATGACTCACCAATGCTTCCGGAATTCCAGCTTGATCAGTAGCCATGCTGGTAAATCATTCAACTCCAACTCACTCCAGCACGGCAGCGCAAGGCATGAAACGTCAAGGATGAGTAAATCCACAGAAGTCTGTGGATGACTCGACGTTATAGAGCATGGGCTTGTCATGAATGAGGAACTTTGGGAGTGTGAACGTCATAAGCAGTGTTTGGTACTCGAACGGTCGCTGGTCATATATATCGATTGAGTATTGAGGGCCTTAAACACCACGGTTAGGAGAATGCGGGGGAAATTGGCGCTGAAGGAGGCAATAGGAACGTAACATATGAAAAAGTGAACAATGTTCGCGCAAAGTTCGCACCGCTGAGTTGCAGCGATTGATAATTTCGACGTCTGCCCGCGTCCAGGTTGTCTGGAGGGTAGGGAAACGGGTTGTGAGGTGTTAAAAATATCGAGAAGTGGTGCATGTGGTATGGCGTTGAAGGACTGTAAGCTGGCCATGTATGGGGAAAACACCGCGGGCTGCAGGTAACGGGTGTTGAACAAGGCTATCTTCGTCAAGGACAATATAGAGTAGCACACATCAACCAGCTTGTCCTCAAGATTCGGAGTGAGATATACTGAAGCCTAAACGTGCGTTAGATGTCTGTAGGAGTATGACAGATCGAGATGACGTACGGCGACGCGATTGTATCAATTGCAAATTCTGGAGGCCCGCATATGACTGGTGGAAGACGAAGTAGTTGGACGGGGGTATTGTCATAGGAAACTCGCGTAGTGTGATCAACATCAAGTGATTCGTCCTCAGACAAGAAAAACGGTATGCGCTTTGTCAATGAGCTCCGGAGAGCGGAGCAACGCCATTCGAGAGGCACCCAATGAGGCCAAAGAATATAGGCCTGGTGCCCGAAGTTGACTGGGCTTCGTGCATAGCAAATTGGTATGTGAATCAGAATGCTGGAGGGCTCGTCGAGGTGGAGGAGAATTTGGGTCACAAGTACTCCTCAAAATTCGGGTATTCATTCATACTTGACAAAAAAGAGCAGGCACTATTGAGAACACGAGAGGTTGAGATATCGAAAGAACACCCACTAAGAATCATCCAGTCATTCCCGCTGACATTTTCTGAGGAGTTGCTTCTGCTATCTTGAGCCAACTCGCATCCCTACTCTGTCAATAGGAACTCGGGGAGGGGCCGCGGCGGTTCGGCGAGTTTTCTGGTTGTAGATGCAAGGGTTTGGGGTTGTGCTGAAATGTTCAATGTAACTGAGAGGAAGTTAACGGCTCATTGAGCCATCATGCGTCACAGCTTCAATCCGTCAGACGAGCAGAGGCACCCAAGTAGAAGTTCAGGGATAGGCCGGTGACGAGTCCAAGTGTGAATCACCTGCATGTCAGAAAAGGAATCTGAATGGGAAATGGCTGCATGGCCGGAATGAGATTCAGCTGAATGTTAGGCTTCCAGCTAAGGCGGCAGCGGCAGCGGCTGGAGAAAGTTATCAGGGTCGTGTAATTCCAAGGCACTGTGGGAAATGACATAAATTGTCTCTCCTAGCGTGGCTCACCTTGACAATGCCAAAGCCTCTACCCATCTCCTAAGTACTCCTTTGAGGTACTTTTACCACTGGCTTCACTCTAGCAGATGTCTTTCGGAAGTTGTCCAGGGTTCCATTCGAAGGCGCTGCTGAACACGAGAGTCCGCATAGCAATGGACATTGTTGAGTGAACACAAGTAAGCCTGTCCACCCTATTTTCTAGCCTTTTCATCGCTCATTCATTCTTCTTGATTGAAAGCAGGACAATCTGTGCATTTATCCATAGATTCATGATCGACACTCACCAACAAGACTCGGAGGATGCCGCTGGTCTGTCCATCACAACGAGCACCACTACCTAGATTCTTCGCGTCGAACCCAGCCTTAGTCCGTAGGCTCTTGACCTCAGGCTTCAATGTAAGGTGCGTAATCTCGGTGATAATAATTGCATGTGAATCGCTCAATTGGAGGTTGGCACTTGCAGGGCTTGTCAACCCGACATCGACTGTCAACTCGAATATTTGCAACGTGGCAGTCTCCTTTGGAGGGGTGCTCGGTGTTATATCCTACTCATTGGCCATCCCCGTTACGATGGTGCGTCAGTTTTTCATGATACCCCTCGAAATGACTTATCTCAACCTTACCGCCCCGAAAACAGTCTCTTGATGATATCCTCAAGCCCGTCGTATGAACAATCGACCGCTGCATACAATTTTCCCGATTCTTCTGACCTATGTATTTGTTCTGACTATCTTTGGCACAACTGAAGGCTCAACACTCAAGAAGAACTGGACCAAGTTGTTGGACCAGACCGATTACCTAATTTCATTGATGGACCAGATTTGCCGTGCCTGAACGCGTTGCTTAGGGAAGTTATGCGGTGGCGTCCTGTAAGTCTGTGGCTAGTTCTTGTCCATCCGTCTGAGTCATGATCTAACTAGCGTCACAGTTATTCCTCACATCATATCTGAAGATGACATCTGTGGTGGCTACTTCATTCCTAAAGGATCGATAGTAATACCTTACATTCGGTATGTTCCTCCCTTATCTTGTAAGACCTCGTATCCTCATACCTCGCACAGGATACTAGGGCGGCACTTCAAGACCTGGAAACCTGTTCCAATCCGACACATTTTGATCCAGAGAGGTTCCTCAAGCCTTCGGGTGCCTCAATAATGATACGTTTGAATCCTGTAGTATCATATTCGGATTCAGTCGTCGGTCCGCCACACTTTATTTGATCAAAAATCGCTCCCTCGTCTAATGTCGAGTTGACTCTGTAGCACATGCCCAGGGGCACATGTGGCTCAGTCGACTTTGTGCATCGTCGCCATGTCCGTCTTGTATACCATGTCAATTTCTTGACCTTCCGATGCGAAAGGTCAGGCTAGTGATGACCAGTATACAGATAAATTGTTATCGTTCATCAAATGCAAAAATTAAATAATATCCGTATTCAACCAGTCTTAAATGCTGAACCCGAGTTCTCTCGTGGCCTCACTCGAGCCTTACAAGACCTCTGCGTCGAACATGCTTATATTACTGGATGGGCTCATCTCTCTGCCGGAAATTTGAAGTCGAAGCTGGCGGAATGAGTTTACTGCTTTTTTATGTTGATGAATGGAGGTAGTATTCGAGGGCCATTGCGATATCATGTCCAGTGCAAGTGAGTTGGGTTTCTACTTGGATTAAGGAACAGCATGCCAAGGGCCAAAATGACATTCCTGTAGTTGAGCGAGTCTCGGATATCTTTTCCTTGAATTTATAAGTACTAATGAATGAGTGTCAAGTTGGTTCTATTATATTGGAAGACAAACTTCTTATCGAGAGCGCGGACTGAGAGCTTCAGACTTACAGGAGTCATGATCTTTTTTTTTTTTTTTAACTCAAAAATTTATATACTGGTGCGCAGTAGCAGTCCGGTCGCAACGACTACAATAGTACACTACAATTACCCTATGGAGACCCAAATCCCCCCAGCTCAGCTGAATATGGCAGCCTACACCAAAAATAGGCCCTTCCTACACTCAGGGGTGGACAAAGAGCAGGTAGAATCCCTCGCCCTCACCCCCGCAAACTGTGGGTGATGAGTGCTAAGGAGCAACTAGCACAGCCCCCATCAGCTGCCAATGCCAGACCCCCATGAGCCCCTAAAGGCCCCCAGGGAACCCAGCGACTGCCGAAGAGTGGCTGCACCGTTCTCATCCTCCAGGGAGGTGTGCAAAGGAGAACGCCCTAGGGTTCTCTCTGCAAAACCTGAGCAGCTCCTCCCACAACCAGGGGAAGCACTGAGGGGGACCAAAATCAGAGCACTCGGTCAAGATATGCTCATGAGTCTGCAGACATGCAGCCCCATAAGGGCAAGAATAGTCATCAAAGAGCTTAAAACGACGTCTAAACTCCCCAATAGGAGCATGCTTCAACACCGCCCAGCAGACTCTGGCACAGGTGGACGAATCATGCAAAGATTTAAGCCACATACCCCCAGAAAGGTAAGTGGGCATTAAACACTTGCCACTCACATCTGTGAGGTGCAAGAAATCTCTCCTGGAGGAGCTCAACAAAGTGAACTGCCTAGTCCACTTGTCGCGACAAGCCTGAGCCTTGGCTGTATGAATATAATTAAGGGTCATGAAGGGAGACTCCTCCACAAGCACTTTGAAGGCTGGGTCTGTTGCAAAGCGATGGACTGCATGATGCAAAGGCCACTCCAAAGAGGAGTGAACCTGTACAAATGCAAAAGTGCGCAAGGAATCCTCCCCTAGCCACTTCTGCAGACGACGACAGACAAGTAAAGCCTGAGCCTGCCCACTGCCAACAGAAGGATCCACCACCCGTTGAGCTGAAGTGGGATGGTTGGTGAATAGAACAACATGATGGGCACCTTCCTGTGCACACGCAGTGAAGACACCCATCTGAATGGCATGAAGCTCTGCATCAGGAGTAGTAATCCTATCAGCAGCCTGGTAAGACTGCCTCACTGGCACCCTGCCAGCCTAAACCCAAGCAGCTAAAACTGCCTGGTATACCCTGTTGTGGCCCACTGAAGCATCAGTGGCCACCACAACACAGTCATCAAGCGCGATAGCCCTTATGAGCTCCGCATCAAGCAAGCACTGGACATTGATGTCTTCTTTCTTGGAATTGAACTCAACCATCCAGACACAATCGCCAAAGTGATCCATAAGATGTCTACCCAGGCGAGTATCCAAAATGTCAGGTTCGAATGTCTCAAGGGTGACCAGAATAGAATAATACCAAAGGGTATCCACCACCACAGACCTGATCTTCTCCACCAAGCAGCCAAATCGAGTAAAATAATACCGATGGGGGTCAGCACCAGGAAACTGCCTCGTTCCAAGCAGCTGCTGTTGAATTAAGTAAATGCTCTATGTGTCTAACTCTATCTATTAATAGCACATATGCCAATAGTGGCATCCTACATTTTTATGACAAACAATAGCATATGGACTCCTGCATTATTACATGCTTTATTATGCCCTAGGACTCTGTAGCAACCCTTGACAATATGTAGTTACACTCTTTTGTGCTATTCGCTGTAGCTAGTACATGTGTTTACCTATTGTCTTTTGTTCTGCATTATACACAGCCACTGTAGTTAGTATATAAGTACTGTACTTTCTTTCATTACAATTAAGTCTTCTGCACTCTGAACTACTTTGTTTGCCTTTAGCTTAACACTGCAAAGTTCTCTCGTATCTCTTTGCTCTTATACATTTCTTCCTCAACTGTCTATATCGTAAGTAACAAGTCGTTTCAATCCCTTGCACTGTGCTATGCTTTGTATTGCTTTCAACAGGTTATGGGCCCTGACTAGCCAAGTGTGGCATCGCTGAGCTGTCTTAGACACTCACCACTATGCTGGGGTTGTCAGTTCTTGTTGGAAGATATGACAGTTGGTCCTGCCATACTCTTTCTCACCCAATTTGTAATTCTCCTACACTACATGTATGGTTGGCCAGACTTGTAGCTCTGATTCGTTTATTCGGTCATGACGCTTACAGTCTTTGTGTTTTAGATCTCAATGGCTTCCACTGTGATTTATTCTGCTATCCCCAAGCTTGTCAGAAACAAGAATTTCCAGGACTGGCACTGTCACATAAGGCATGCCCTCACCTGCACCATTATCCCAGAAATCTCTTATACTGGTCTTGATGTTGCCACTGGCACTCAAGTTTGCCCTATCCCTGCCATTGCTGGTACCCCTACTGCCAACAAGATAGCTACTATTCGATGGTTTGAGACTATGGACAACATGTGTCTTGCCATGATCGATGGCAAATTGGCCCCTAACTTACTCCAACATGGCCAGACCAGGACTGCAACTCTTTGGACTCACCTAGAGACCACTTATGGGATTCGCACCACTAGCGGGATTTATTCCAACTATCAGAAGACTTTGACGTTCAGGATTGATCCTAACGTTGAGCCCTTGACGCAGCTCGCGTATCTTGAGGATCTTTATCAAACTCTTTAGTCTGGAACCCCCGCTATCATCATTCCTCCCTTCATTTGTGCAATGAATCTCCTCAATACTGTCCCTCTAGAATGGAATTCACTAGTTTCTATGTTCCTTCAAACTCACGATGTCACAACAACAACATTCGATAATGTTCACAATGCTATCACAACAGAATGGACCTTCTGTTCTGTCCAAAAGGCCCACCTAGCTAGCATGTCCCATCAAGGCATGAGGTTTAAGGGTCCTCAAAACCCTAACTGACAACAGCAGCAGTGCAGCCAACCCTCTGGTTTGCAGCAGCAGCATCCTCAGCAGCCTGCACAGTCGCATCTGCAAGGACAGCAGCAGTAGCAGCAGTAAGGGCCCAGTTCTGGTAACTAATCTGGAAATCAACAGCAAGGTGGTGGAAGCAGCGATCAGAAGAAGAAGAAGAACAGGAAATGTGGAAAAGGAGGAAAGGGTAATGCCGCTGATCTGGTCGAAGGGGCTGATACTGAGATCGCCTCTCCTGCAATCACTGCTGGCTCCACCCAGCCCTTCCAGGCATCCTCCATATTTGGAGTCGCTATGCTGACCATTATGAAATCTCCCATTGTCTTGGGTTCTTCGACCTGACAAAAGGTGAATGATGCAAGAGCATCACGTGTTCTCGAGTCCACTGTTCTGCCATGTCCATTGGCAGAATGCCTCAGCACCCCGGTTGAGGAGTCTCTCATCAAGAGGCTCAAGTTCAAGAAGACACACTACTAGGTTGCTGGTGAGAAAGCATTGAGTCTTTGGGATGAACATCTTGGGGCTACATCATCGGTCCCCACAGTCGCTACTCATGCAGACTCTCCTACTTATACTCTGCCCTCACCGCCCACTAATATTGTTGTCTCTCTTCCTCCTCCTCAATTTCCTATTGCCCCCCACATTCCACCAACTCTTCACACTGATGCTGAGATGGTATCGCTCAGTGATAATAAGTCTGACTATGGTGATGATACCTACGTGTACATATTAAATTTATTCTCGCAGATGCTTATTCCTAACACTATCTCACAGTCCCAATTATAGTCTCGACAACAGGACTATCCAAGGACAGACTGCCGAGGTAGAGCATCTCTGCTCCCAGGGTCTGACCAAGGAACCTGCCTGTCAATGTTGCCCCTTTGGACAACACATGGAGTTCGACACTCTCATGGACAGAATGTAATGGACATGTTTGATAATTATGTATATGGCTCATCTGTTGATCAGGGACTGTCTGTTCGAGTTCTATCTTCATCTCATCATGTACAATTTAGTGCTATGATCACAGATTGTAACCCTGAGAATGAATTAAATGTTGCTTCTTGTGCTTCATGTGGGAATTATAAGTTTGATCATCACATGCTCCTTAACAGTGGTGCTTCGCACCACTTCACCCCATTCATTGAAGATTTTGCCAAATACCAAAAAGGCAACTTTGGCATCATTGAGACTGCTAACAAAAGTGCTCCGTTGTATGTTTCAGATATTGGTACTGTCCTGATCGAGCATGAGATCAGTGGAGAGATTAAGACTGAATCTCTTTGGCTGGTTTACCATATACCAGGTATGGCAAATTGCCTCTTCTCCCTTGGCTCATTCATGAAGCAAGGTTTAAGAGTTGTGGCAAATCAGAATGAAACAAAACTTCTCTGCAAATTAGATAGTACCACTTTGATTGCTAAACTGATCAAGAAAGGGGAAAGTCTGCACTATGTGCATTGCAATGTCATTCAGTCTTCGATCAATGTCGCGATGTCAATGTGTGACGCTGATTATGAGATCTGGCACTGTTGATTCAGACACCCTTCAAGAAACGTTCTCAGGCACTGTTCCAAAAATACTTCTGGCATCTGGGAGATTAAAATTCCATTGAATGATCCAATCTGTACTAGATGCCAATTAGGCAAGAAGAACCAGTTAGGCTTCCCATCTTCTGAGAAGTGTGATCCGTCGTATTTAGGATTGATCTATGCTGATCTCCTAGAGTTCCCAACTGAATCCTATTATTGGAAGAAGTAGTGTCTCACCCTTCTTGATGATTATTCCTCTCACATCTAGGCTTTCTTCCTTAGGCAAAAATCTGAGACATTAGCCACATTCAAAGAGTTTAAAGCACTTATTGAATTGTAGAGCGGTCTCCAGATGAAGTGACTCTGAATGGATCACAGAGGAGAATTTTTGTCTTCAGAATTCACGAAATTTTTAAAATCACATGGTATTGTTCATGAGATGTCTGCACCTCATGTGCATCAACAGAATCATTGACTTCATTAATCTGGATTAATCCCAACTGACTATAGCTAGAGTAGTGGCTAGATTAATCTTGGGATTTATCCTATTAGATTAGATAAGATTGATCAATTAAGCGCCCAAAATAGTAATAAGCGAGGATTGAACACCAAGCCAGAAGTCAGAATGCCAGTAAATTAACCACTAGACCATGAAGCCATAGAAAAATTGCTTAATTTTATATATATATTGCTTTTTTATAGTTAGGTATCAACATACTTGGATGCCCCAGTTCAAGTAGTTCTCTTGGGCTGCTGACTCACTTTGTGAAGAATACTTGAATGAAATTTTTATTTTCTCTTGTTTTGGCCATTTAATAATTGAAACTATTGTTAGTTACCCTCTTACATGGGCATGAGGTATTTTCTCACAGAAAAGCCCTTATACTCTCTCTCATTGATTATTTACTGATAAGCCTTTGTTCTCAGCAAATAAGTGACACAATAGCCTAGTTGGTATCTGTGGATTGACTTTTCTCCTTATTTGTGTGAGACCTGGGGTTCAAATCCCCTTCATGCCATTTTGGGGCACTAATTAATTATTTAGCTGTCAGGACCCTTTTGTGGGATAAAATCCATCCACTACTCAAGGTAAAGTCATGGGATTAATCAGGATTACTGAAGTCCCTGTGCTGAATCCATGTGGGAATTCACGGTACTCGCTGCCATCCATGTCTACAATAGGACTCCGGTCTGACATCTTAATTGGAAAACTCCTGTAGAAGTCGCATCTGGGCGAAAGCCTGACATAAGTTATCTTAAAGTATTTGGTTGTGGGGTGTATGTCTTTATCCCAAAGGAACTTCGTGCAAACAAATTGAGTCCTCACTCTGAGCCAATGATATTCCTAGGATATAAGTCAAACTTGAAAGCTTATCGCTTTCTAAGACACACTCTTAATAATTCGATATTTATATCACCCACTGCCACATTCGACGAAGAGTGGTTTCCTCATTGTGCTAGTAAATCTCACAGAGATTTAAAAGATACACCAACTATTCCACCTGTTTGAAGTACACCTTCTGGTGGTGAATCTGTTCCTAAAGATCCACCTGCTGATTTAGGGGACCTTCCATCAAGATCAAGTATGATGCCTTCTAGTGGATGACCATTGCAGCCTCCTCCTAGAGCTCTGGTTCCTCCCCTGACTCCTTGACCTCAAACAACTACTGCACCATAACGGCCTCTGGCCCCTGCTCCTCCTTCACCATCTGCTCCATCCACTTGTGAGACCACTCCTTTGAGTTATAGTTCTCCACCCAGATTGAGATCTCCCTCTCTGAGACATGATTCTCCCATTCCACAGTTGCATACTCCTGACTGGTATTCACAGACAAGTCCATGGGCTGAACCAGAAGTGAAAATGGATAATGAACCCTTACTTATCTTTGACAAGTATGGCAATCCAATCAAGCCATTCACAATTTGTATCCCTGGTGGTCGCATGCCTATGCATTCACAGACACATGCACCAAGATCCTCTCCTGATCCTGAGAAACCTCACATGTCTGCTTGACTCTGTTGCTCTGCAATGGATCCCAAAGGAAATCCTAGATTCACATTTTGTACACCTCACCTGCCTCCTGGGGCTGAAGTTCCACTTCTGTGGATGTCTCGTGTGCCTACCGACCCAAGATGTGGACTACCTGATGAATATAGGCAGGATGAAGATGATCCTGAGTTGCTACCCAGATGATCTCAACATGACTGGTCTCCTCCTAAACTGAGTGATGACCAAACTCCTGCTCCTGGAGCAGAGATGGCTCGTATTGTGAAAGAGGGGGGAGTAAAATGCATGCAAATGTTGTTAAATGCTGCCAATAATCCTGAATTTGGCGAAATATCTGGCTGCAAAGTCTTTGCTGACTTACAAAAGTTACTGCTAGAAGAATGCAAACCATGGCTAGATGCGTGTATGGAAGAGCTTGATGCCTTGAAGAAGTGTCAAGTGTATCACTTAGTCCCACTTCTGAAAGGAAGAAAAGCAATTAAAAATCGCTGGGTCTTTCTCAAAAAGTCTGGTGGATGTCTTCGTTCCCAACTTGTTGCATGTGGATTCTCTCAAGTCGAAGGAATCGACTACGATGAATTATTTTCTCCAGTTGTTCGCTATGAAATGACTCATGTCATGCTTGCCCTTGCTGCACTTGAAGACATGAACATTGAGTCTGTAGACATTAGAACTGCCTACCTATATGGCAAACTGGATGAGGAAATCTACATGGAACAGCCTGAAGGATTCCATATTAAAGGAAAAGAACATCTTGTGTGGAAACTTGACTGCGCATTGTACGGCCTTAAGCAAGGTGGCTTAGCCTGGTGGTGAGAAGTTACTAAGAGTATGCTCGAGTTTGGCTTTAAGCGATGCAAATCCGATGCCAGTGTCTATGTTCATCTTGACAAAAAGACTGGTCAACGCATTTATGTGATCATCTACGTCAATGACATGCTTTTTATGGGTAAGAACAATGCCCTCCTTTGGGAAAAGAAGCTTTAATTCATGAAGCATTGGGAATGCCATAATCAAGAAGAAATAAAGGAATTTCTCGGCATGTGAATTGTTCGCGATTGCAAAAATAGATGGATCTTTATTGATCAAGTCAGGTATCTCAATAAAGTTCTTGAGCATTTCAGTATCAAAACTGCTCCTGCTCGAACTCCTCTCCCAGCCAGCTATCAGCCACTGCCTAATGAGAACCCTGTTGATCCCCAATTACGTTCAACTTTCCAGCAAGTGGTCAGGTCACTTCTATACCTGATGATAGGATCACACCCAGATATTGCATTCATGGTTATTAAGCTGTCACAACATGCCACAAATCCTTCACCAGATCATCTTCAGAAGGCATTCTATATTTGTCACTATCTCTTGGCAATGAGAGACTATCGCTTGACTATTGATGGTGCTAAAAATAAAGGTATAATATGCTATTCAGATTCTGATTTCGCTAGTGATCCCAGTACTCAAAAGAGCACTTCTGGATACTTTTTCAATATTGGCTCCTGTACGGTGATGTGGACCTCCCATCGCCAATTGGTCATAGCATTATCTTCTACTGAAGCTGAGTATGTAGCGCTCTCTGAAGCCTCACGCCAGTTGATGTGGATTAAAAATCTCTTTGGAGAACTTGGCTATAAGCTTCCCACTTTGCCTCTCTGTGGTGATAACATGGGATCAATCTTCTTGAGCAGCAATCCAGCACAAGAAAAATGCTCAAAGCATATCGATGTCCATTGGCACTACATTCAAGATCTAGTTGAGGAAAATAAGATTGCTCCCTTGCACATTGAAGGGATAAATAATCCTGCTAATCTATTAACAAAAAACCTTGGCTATGAAAAATTCAAAAAATTTAGGGATTTCTATGGTCTTGAGATCATTGGAGGGAAATACACTGTTGAGAAATGGGATATAAAAATCAAACAAAAAGACACTGAGTCTAGGTCTGCTTGACTTAATTGTCGCACCGACACTTGAGCGAGGGGGAGTGTTGAATTAAGTAAATGCTCTACATGCCTAACTCTATCTATTAATAGTGCATATGCCAATAGTGGCATCCTACATTTTTATGA
>KQ963391.1:1581-14420 GCA_001563735.1 Leucoagaricus sp. SymC.cos | reverse complement strand
GTGCTCGAGCACAGTCCATGCCTAACTATGTACAAACAAAGCTAGGAATAAACTAACCAAACTAACTATAGACTTTCAACAAATGTTAAAGTGAGAAAGAGATATACAAAGAGTCGAACATGTGGCTAGACTATCCTAAGTATAAAGTCTGAAAAAGAACTAACGTCAAATGGGATAAAATATGAAATTGAAGAAATAGAGGAAGAGGGGTATGTCTGTTCAAGAGGGGGACTTACTGGTAAGCCAACTCATGAAGATAAGATGCAGGTGTGAAAGTGGAATTGTCAGTATGGAGATGTAAGAATGCAACCCGGCATACTGGGGGTGTGACATGGAGATGTGAATATGCAGCCTGGCATGTCATAGTATGAGATGTTGGAGTGTGGGGTAAAAGCACTTGTAATAGCGGATTGACTTTGCTAAAAGCAAATGCGGATGGATTGTCACTAAGAAAGTTGATGAGGTGTTGGAGTGTCTCGATAGGATATGGAGGACGTCTGTATAGCGGACAAGAGAGTATGATGTGTTCGTGAGTTTCGAATCTATAACCATAATTGCAGCCTACAGATTCACGAGAGAAGAAGTGAGCTCGGTATGAGCCAATAGGAGTGTGATTTAGGATGGCTCAAATAGTGCATATAGTGACATTGAAGTTTGTGACAAAAGTGTGACTATTGGGGTTATTAGAGCCCCAAAGTTCGCGAAGCCAAGAGCCACCATTGTGGTATTGTGGCCATAACCAAGAGTCTTTAAAACATTTACTCTTGAGCAGTAAGAAACTATGACCTCTGTATGTTAGGTCATTTTCAAATAAGATGCGCCATAGATTTTTTGCTTTGTTAGTGGCACATTTTCGTAAGAAGCCATATGAAACAGTTTGTAATGGCTGAGAAGTGTGTAGCGTTTCGCAAGCATTACGGTAAACTTTACAGAATAGACAACAATGTTGTCCAGGATTGGCGGGTGCAGCATTGCAGTTGCATTTGGCACTGGAGGTAGGAATATACCAGAAGTCAATTTTATGATCAGTGGAACATTCTAGCCAAGGGCAAATGACGTTGGCAGTAAAAATAGAGTGGGTCTGGCCTTCGTGAATGGAAGGGTCCAGAATGTGCCAGGCCGATGGCATATTGTCAGTGATGATGGTGATGTGATCAACATCACGATTTTGTTGAAGGCAAAGCGAAGTGCTATGAGTTTGGCTTCAGAAAGAGTAACAGTTCCTGAAGGGATGGTGGTTGAATGAATAAGGAATCAATTGCACCATATTTGATATGACGCTGTGACTGAATGAGTAGTAGAGTTGGGGACGAAGCCATCAACAATGACGATGACTTGATTGGGATGGGAGTGGATGGAATGGATAGCTGCATCTAATCTCTGAGAGTGGATACTGAGTTCCTCGAGATTGGACCTATTATAGTCAAAAAAGGAGAAACAGTCAGAAAAATTGTCAAGAATACGAAAACCAGGACAATTGGACTCATGGAAAGGAAAGAATCTTTCATTTAGTTTAAGTAGTGATCTATCTGCCTCAATGACAGGACCACTCATAGTTTTGATTTCTTTATCTGACAAATTGTCAATGGAGCATGGATGAGGTAGAGCGCCTTTGGAGTTCGGGGCACTTAAAAGGGAAAAGATAGGATGAGACTTATCGAGAGTAGCATATTGATAAGCAGAGCATTTGGCAAGTTTAGAAAGGTAGAGTGGAAGTGGTATGAGTTCTGCAAGAGATTCAGTGCCACCAGTAGGAGAGGTACAAAAAGCATCTGTAATCCATAGAGACACCATTCGTTGAAGTTTTTGTAGGGTCTTGAGATTCTTTGAACACTTGGCATTGGTGAAATACCATAAACGATAGCCATAAGTGGCGAGGGGGATGATGCATATTCAATAGAGCGTGTGTTTGTGATGAGGGGGTAATCCGTGAACTGAATTCCCTAGTAATCTCATAGCATGAGTCGCCAATAGAGCTTTGGTGGACCAATATCGAACGTGTTCATGAAAGTTGAGTTGGCAATCGAAATAAAAGCCAAGATATTGCCAGTATTGTTTAGGACGTAGAGGCAAAGATGAAGTGTAAGGCATGAATCCTAAATTGATGGAGAGATTCGTGTCTTTGGGATTTTTGGAGAAGTTGAATACTTTAGATTTCTCGTGTTCGAGAATAAGCCCGCCCATCTAGGGGGCCCCTTGTGGGAAATCCTTACACACTTTGTGTGATGTGGAATCAACTTGAGCCAGAACCTGATTATTTTAACTGTACCAGGCCAACTGGCATAGGATTTAGTCCTCTTGAGCCTGTGTGGTGTTCTCCAGTCACACAGCTATGGTCCAGGTGCTACTCCTTCCCGTTATCCAGCAGCCGGTTACATTATGCCCATATGGGCCTGATTACCACCCATCTAGGGGGCCCCTTGCAGGAAACCCTTACATACTTTGTGTGACGTGGAATTAACTTGAGCCAGAACCTGATTATTTTTTAACTATACCAGGCCGACCGGCATAGGATTTAGTCCTCTCGAGCCTGTGTGGTGTTCTCCAGTCACACAGCTATGGTCCAGGCACTACTCCTTCCCATTACCCAGCAGCCGGTTACATTATGCCCATATGGGCCTGATTACCATAGTTATAACTGTCTGGGCTCTATGCCTCACAGGCGCCATTACCAGATTGATCCCAAGGTATTACCAGAGATGCGACGGCATGGTACATTGACTAGAGCTTGGGCCAGTTTTCTTGATCCGGAGATTAGGTTATGCCTACTAATGACCCGAACTATGGAGTTCAACTGGACATACTGGATCTGAATGGGTGGAGGGTGTCCTGTCCCAAAGCACGCGGTCTCACATGGGTTGGATTGTTATCACTATGATACCCTCACTTATCATGTCCTATTTCGGGTAAGGCCAGTGATATATCTCTAATTAAGTCCCTTTACCAAGGGGGCACCCCACTGTCAGCCAGTATATCAGACTTGGATGGAGCGCACACATATACCACACTGTTACAGTGTGACTGTTAGTGCACGATGCAAGGTGCAGCTGACAAGTCAGGTTACCCTTCAAAGAGCCCTCCCTGGCAGGTACCAGAAACTGGCTTAAACCCCGGAGGATGCTAGTGACTGCATCGAACCAGAACCATCCAGGCTCTCATCCAGACTATGCCCCTTCATTTCGGTGTCACCTGGATTATTGCTAAGCAATCACGCTTCATGCACTGGTACATCCGGCCTAGGCCAGGTTTGAACCCAGGACTACACGACAGCGATAAGTATGCAATTGGCAGAAATTAAGCCTACATCTGACCACACACAAACTGATCAACCATACAGCCAACTCATTTCAATCCCTTGCACTGTGCTACACTTTGTATTGCTTTCAACAGCTGCTTAGTCAAGTGCATAGGCAACAGAGTGAGGACCTAATATGCCATCTGGGACCTCAACTTCTTAAGATGTAAATGGATGGGGATAAGGCCCACCAACACCTCAACACCACCCATAGGAGAGGTGCGAAACACTCCTGTAATCCAGACTACAGCCCTATGCTGCATCTTGTTAAGTGAGGCAAGATGAGCCTTATGAGGGTGAAGCTCATGACACCAAAGACAAAAACTATATGTGGCAATAGGAATCACACACGACCTGTACAGTGAAATGCTTCTGCTTAGAAGAAAGGCCCCTAAGTGAATTCCCAAGCATCCCCATGGCACAAACCATGGAGATAGCCTTGGTAGAATAATAGTGGACATGCTCATGAAAAGTAAGCTGCCTGTCAAAATAGAAACCTAAATACCATGTCCCCACCAATCCAGGCCTTTCTTGCTGTATGCTGAGAAAGGTCCATTTTATGGTGAAAGCCATTTATAGACATGCCGGGTTGCACCCTAGTGTCTCCATGTCTTACCTACGCAAAAAAGTCACCAACTCCTGCCTTCGCAAATAGCGGGAACTCTTTCTCAACAGCACCCAATATCATGGGTGGTCATTCCTTATGCTCCATCACAAGCATCCACCACATGATGTCATCCTACCACAATATCACAATGGCAGATCATGGCTTCATGAACTCCAAATGTCATATGCTACAAATGACGTCACTCCTATGATGACCAACTTCAACGTTGTCACTTGCACTGTATGTGCTATCACCAACCATGCACCAATCAGGTCATACAGGGCCCGATTCTTCCCTAGGGAATCCACCACCTGCCGCTGTGGCTTCTGGATGGAATCCCAAGAACACATTGTCATTGGGTGCCCTCTCTATTACAGAGACAGTGAACCCATTCATATGCTAAGTCAGTTTATCGACTTTCTTTGGCACAATCCACAGGCATTTGCATTCACTGCAGATGCTTGCATACTACAACCTCTGTCTACTCCTATACAACACGCTGGGTTGCACGCAAGCATCTCCGTGTCCCCATCTCTATTCCACCCTCCTCCTGGTCCAGTTGCTCATCATGTGGCACCAGTAAGCAATTCCACTTGACTATAGACAATTTCTCTTTAGTCTCCATTTTGCTTCCTTTTTTTTGCTAATAGTACTACTGTCTCCAAGAGTTTCCTGTAGTTTTAGCAATAATACTCTCATCATATGAGTATTTAGATAGTTTCTTCTGGTGTTTTGGACTTTCCTAGCTATGGTTTTGTACTTAGTTAGGCACGGACTGTGATTGAGCACCGCATAATAAATTGTTGATTTAAAAAAAAAAAAAAAAAAAAAACCCAAATACTGCCAGAATAGCTTGGGACAGAGAGGAGTCTCCCCTGTAAATGGGGCATAGCCCAGGTCAATGGGGGGATTGTCATCCCCTTTTCAGTGTGAAAAATGAAAGAGTTCAGACTTGTTGTGTTCAAGGACAAGCCCAAATACCACAAATAAATCAAACATAAACCCATATGCATCCTGAAGGCACACCAGATTGTTGGCCAACTCCTTGGCCTGGACAATGAGTGTACCATCATCCACATAAGAAAGCACATCACACTCCAAGTGTGATGCCCTTAAGTCAAAAATCTTGAGCATAGGCACAAGATAAATAGCAGAGAGGACGGGAGAGAGGGCCGATCCCTGCCCAACTCCAACGTCCACATCATAGAAACCAGAAGAGAAGGAATTCCAAAGGTACTTGGTCTTCCTCCCAACAAGATAAGAGGCAAAGAACCAGCAACAGGAGTCATGATCAGTCTCCTGAACCAGACACGAGAAGGGGTCATCGTCCAGGAAGACATGATTTCCGTTTTCGTTGACTCTTTACTTGTTGCTGGGATGGGTGATCTACCCTCTTCACTGTCATCGACAAATTTTCAGCGTCTTGATTCATACCAGAAGCATCTCGGAGTTGCATTTCTCGAAGCAACAAGAGAGTTCTAGTACGCTTCACTGGCAGACGCCGAAACCTTCCTTGCTGCCAACACCTTTTCATCATATCTTGAACATGTAGAGGACCATCTCAAGCAGGAGCAGGGTGTTTTATTCTGGATTCACGACGGAATGCGATGGGATGTCCTCAAACAATGCGTGAGATCTCTCATCGGCGATTACCTCCCATGAATGTCCACTCTCACTCTTGATCAAGTACAAGATCTTTGGTGCATCTATGCACTAACATCATGAATACTTTTTTTTTTTTTTTTTTTTTTTTTTAATTCAACAATTTATTACATGGTGCTCAAGTGCAGTCCGTGCCTAACTATGTACAAACAAAGCTAGGAATAAACTAATCAGACTAACTACAGACAAACGAAACATGGTAAAGTGAGAAAGAGATATACAAAGAGTTGAGTGTGTAACTAAACTATACTAAGTATAAAGTCTGAAAAAGAACTAACGCCAAATGGGATGAAACATGAAATTGAAGAGATAGAGAAATGAGGGTATGTCCGTTCAAGAGGGGGACTTACTGGTAAACCAACTCATGAAGATAAGATGCGGGCATGAAAGTGGAGTTGTCAGTACGGAGACGTAAAAATACAACCCGGTGTACTGGGGGTGTGACATAGAGACGTGAATACACAGCCTGGCATGTCATAGTATGAGATATGGGAGTATGGGGTAAAGGCGCTTGCGTTATCAGATTGACTTTGCTAAAGGCAAATGCAGATGGATTGTCGTTAAGAAAATCGATAAGGTGTTGAAGCATCTCGATAGGATATGGAGGACGCTTGTATAATGGACAGGAAATGATAATGTGTTCTTGTGTTTCGAACCTGTAGCCGCAATTACAGCCTACAGATTTGCGAGAGAAGAAACGGGCTCGATATGAGCCTATAGGAGTGTGATTAAGAATAGCTCTGATCGCGCATATGGTGATGTTGAAGTTAGTGACAAATGTGTGACTATCAGGGTTATTAGAGCCTCAAAGTTCGCGAAGCCAAGATCTGCCATTGTGATATTGTGGCCATATCCAAGAGTGATTGAAATGTTTACTCTTGAGTAGTAGGAAACTGTGACCTCTGTATGTTAGGTCATTCTTGAATATAGTGCGCCATAGATTTTTCGTTTTATCAGTGGCACGTTTTCATAAGAAACCATATGAGACTGTTTGTAATGGTTGGGAGGCGTATAGTGTTTTGCGAGCATTGCGATAGACTTTTTGGAATAGACAACAATGTTGTCCAGGATTGGTAGGTGCAGCATTACAGTCACATTTAGCGCTGGAAGTAGGGATATACCAGAAGTCGATTTTTCGATCATTGGAGTGTTCTAGCCAAGGGCGAATGACGCTGGCAGTAAAAATAGAATGGGTCTGGCCTTCATGAACAGAAGGGTCTAGAATGCATCGAGCTGATGACATATTGTCAGTGATGACAGTTATATGATCGATATCAGGGATAGTGACGACTTTGTTAAAGGCAAAGCGAAGCGCCGTGAGTTTAGCTTCAGGAAGAGTGACAGTTCCCAATGGAATAGTAACTGAGTGAATGAGAGATTGACTACGCCATATTTGATAGGATGCAGTGGCCGAATGAGAAGTAGAATTAGGGATGAAGCCATCGGTGACAATGATGACTTGATTAGGAAGAGAATGGATGGATTGTATTGCTGCATCTAGTCTTCGAGAGTAGATACCGAGTTCCTCAAGATTGGACCTATTATAGTCAAAGAAGGAAAAATGATTAGAGAAATTATCAAGAATACGAGAACCAGGATAATTGGACTCATGAAATGGAAAGAATTTTTCATTCAGTTTGAGTAGTAAGCGATCCGCTTCAATGATAGGACCGCCTGTAGTTTTGATTTCTTTATCTGACATATTGTCAATGGAACAAGGATGAGGTAAGGTGCCTTTGGAGTTTGGGGCACTTAGTAGAGTGAAAATTGGATGGGACTTATCAAGGGTGGCATATCGATAAGCCGAGCATTTGGCGAGTTTGGAAAGATGAAGGGGAAGTGGTATGAGCCCAGCAAGAGATTCAGTACTACCAGTAGGAGAAGTTCGAAAGGCGCCAGTAATCCATAAAGATGCCATTCATTGAAGCTTTTGTAGAACTTTGAGATTCTTTGAACATTTGGCATTGGCGAAATACCATAGTCGATAGCCATAAGTGGCAAGAGGGATGATGCATGTTCGATAGAGCATGCATTTATGATGAGGGAGTAAGCTGCAGACAGAGTTTCTGAGCAATCTCATGGTATGAGTTGCCAACAAGGCTTTGGTGGACCAATATCGAACATGTTCTTGAAAGTTGAGCTGGCGATCAAAGTAGAAACCGAGATATCACCAGTACTGTTTGGGCCGTAGGGGGGAGGATGAAGTATAGGGTGCGAATCCTAAATTGATGGATGGATTCATGTCTTTGGGATTCTTTGAAAAATTGAATACTTCGGATTTCTCATGTTTGAGAATAAGACCGAAGTCGCTAAAGAGGGAGGAGAGAATTCAGTAAGTGGCGACAAGCTGATTATGACAACTAGTCCAAGATTCTCCTTAAGCAATAATAAGTCCATCATCAACAAAAGATAACAGAGTAGAAAGCCCTGCCGACTGTTGTCGAGCAAGGAAAAGAAGTGGAGCTAGATATAGTCCAGAAAGGATAGGGGATAATGCGGAGCCTTGTCCTACTCCTACATTAGCGTCAAAAGAGGGGAAAGTATGTGAATTGTATGAATACATAGTATGACGATCTTTCAAATAATTCATGAAAAATTTTACAATACAAGGCGCAAAACCTTGTTTGTCGAGAATATCAATTAAAAGAGAATGATTGAGGGAGGGGAAAAATTGGGCAATATCAAAAGCAATAATACTAGTACGTAGCTTTTTCGACCACCCGGCACGTATAAGATGGGTAAGATAGACGCCAGCGTCTTCAGCGCTTTTTTGGACGATACCTCCAAATTGGAAAGGGAAAATCGCCAAATGTTTGGATGCTTCGAATTGTAGTCGATTGGTGAGCATTTTTTCGATAAGTTTGCCAAATGTATTGAGCAGGACAATTGGTCGAAACATTTTCGGGGTATCATAGGATGGTTTATTGGGTTTGGGAATAATGACGGAGATCAAAGTCTTGAAATAACTAGGAAAATATCCTATATCAAGACAGGCATTAGTGAGTCTTAAAATCGAAGAGGAAGAGTGATCATTTAATTGAAAGATCATCTTGATATGTCGCCAGGTGATGTGATTGAGGCCAGGCACTGATGTGTTGGAGCAGCTTTTAAGAGACTCGTGTAGCTCAGTTAAAGTGAACAGTATCCATTGTCGAGTAGGAATATGGGAGAGTTGGTCCAAGACGTTTTTGTGAACAGGACGATCTTGAGCGGAGTTATATGTATTGTTAAGGGCATTCCACAGATCATCTATTGAATCGCAAGGTTTATTGTTGTAGTTGATAGCCTTGACAGGCGGTAATTTTTGGTCACGGGTCCACGACATTAGATCCCATGGCCGATTATTGAATGTCGCGATCTCGTCAATTTTGGCATCGAAAAATTTCCGTTTTGCAATGTGTGTGGTCCTCCTAAAAAGCTTCCACTTTTCCTTACTCTTAACAGCCCTATATTCTTCCAAAGCCACTTTACACTCCTCATTCCACCATGACTTGGAATGCGAGGTAATAGTAGATGTCAAAGTATTACGATTCCACGCTTTTTTGAATATAGCAGCCATCTGCACCGAGAATGTTTCAATATCATTCTCAGTCGAAATATTAGCATGCTGAAGCAATCCAAGTCCTCCAGCCAATTCTAAAAGAAATTCCTTTTCTTCATCAGAACCAGATTTAATAACTCATTTGGTAACAGGGACCATTAATGTGTTTATAGGAATGTCGACAGCAACCAGGGCGTGATTGGATTGGTCACAGATGTCGTTGTGAATGTGACAATGATCTACTTCAGCTAGGTTTGAGATGAAAATAAGATCAATGATGGAAGGCTTCTTTGTGACATCAGAAGGGTAATGGGTGGGCATAGGGTTGTCGGGTGAGATACGGTCTAGACCCAGATCAGTCATCAAACCACAAAGTTGATCTGCGTATTTGGAATGGAAGGGGAAGTTCGGATCCCAGACTTTGGAACGAACATTGAAGTCACCGCTGACATAGAGGAAGTGAGGTAAAAGGTGTGCGTTATGAAGTAGGTGATTGATAGCATGATGTTTGGAGTCGGAGTAAACAGACATGAGATAATGGATGGTCTGTCCATGCATGAGCATGAGGATGATGATGTTGTCATCCATTTGAGTGAGGTTAGAACGAAGAGAGGGTCGAAGGAAAGATAGGTGTCGATGAACATAAGCCATGACATGTGGAGAGTTATGGGTTGTGGGCATGTAAATCCAGTCAGGATGGATTGGCGCCCCTATGATGTCTTTTCCTAGCGGATCGTCAGTAGATATGGTTTTCCTAATAATATGCCAAGCAGGCTCTTGAAAGAAGATAATGTCAAAATTTTCAACAGAATCGATAAGCATGGTTTCCATAGTCGAATAAGAATGTCAAACATTGAAAGAAAGAATCCTCAAATTATTGATAGGTTTACAATTCATGAGGAAATGTTGGACTCTCGTCAGTCCCGTGGAAAAGAAGTAGCCTGTTTGCACTGAATAGCAGCTTCGATACATTGAGCTCATTGAGCTTTTGCCTCTTGGGCTTTGTTATCATGCCATGTACGATTGAAGCGGTTGTGCCAATACGGACATTGCTTGTCGTTAGCCAAATGATCTCCTTTGCAGTTAATGCATTTGAATTGATGGGGACAGGGCATCCCATCTTCAGTAGCCTCATGAGGAGGATTAGCTTTGGGGTTCACTTGGCAGCACCAGGCTGCATTGCAATGGTTTTTGGTCTTGTGAGGACTGCCGCACTTAGCACATTTCCATCTTTGAGATTTGCACTTGGTGGTAATATGTCCCCATTTCCAGCAATTCTGGCATTGGGAAATTCCAGGGTGCATGTTGCACGCCCTAATGACAGCTACATCTTTATCAAAGTTAAAAGAACGATTGTTAAGGAGTTTGGCATTGGTTCCGTTTTGTGAATCCCAAATGTCAAACCAAATGATTGCCATATCAGAGTGCGGAGTTGCTCTCATGACGCACGGAGGGGAAGCGAGAGTAATGTTTTCAAAAAGAGGGTTGCGGTTCATGACATATAAAACGTCATCAGCCATCAGCTGATTAGAACTGTCTTCATGCCAGTCTGTCAGTGTATAGAAATTAACCCCAACGATTTTGAGGTAGGATTTAGACATAGGAATCCTAGGGATAGGGACCTTGTCTTTGTCGCATTGAATAGCTTTGGAAAGCCATTCATGAATGATGTCTCGTTCACCAGGGGTGGGAACAAGGTTAGTGGAGAAGGTGAGGCCAAATGCAGCACCAGAGTGTCCTTCGGACATGGCTAAAATGTGAAGCTTTGAATGTTGATTGATGAGGCCATAATTAACGGTCTCGAGAATGTGATGGTGTTGTTGTAAACAGTTGATAGTTACTGTTTCGGAATAGGGAATAAGGACCTGTTTGCAGGTCGGTCCCCAAATAGTCGATTTAACGACAAATTTCTTTTTTTGTGGGACAGAAGTATTGTTAGTGTTTCCGCCATTGGCATTTCCAATAACGGCTTGGTGAATGGCAGCAATACGGTCGGCAGGTAATTTGTCGCCATAAAGCTTAACAAGCTCAACCAGATCAACCACTTGTTTAGTAGCATTGGTAGAGGGAGTAGGAGCATTCAATCGGGAAGCCGTGGCATATGACTTGACCAGTTATGAAAGAGGATTGGAGGATGGGTTTGTGCCAGAATGTGGTGGATTACTCACTTTAGGCATAGGCAGTTTGGGTGGTGGAGGGAAAGCCGCTTTGATAGGCAGTTTAGGAGGAGTACGTTTGGGCATAGGTTTGTTTGGGATTGATTTGACACCTTGAGTTGTTTTGACACCTTCAGTTGATATCATTTCGACGTCTTGATTTTCTAGGGGTTGTGAGGAAGGAACAATTTCCTTAGCCTTACCCTTGTTCTTCTTGTCGACGTATGGTGGCCTATTAGGGAAAAATAGCCTGTCCATGAGTTGTTTAAGAGTGAAATTGGTTACACCTTTTGGGACATAACCCTCAATAATACTATTATCTTCAATGACGGTATGTTCCCATCCACTGTCATATATAGCAGTAAGCAGATAGGCAAGCTGGAGGATGTCCTGTCCCAAAGCACGCAGTCTCACATGGGTCAGATTGTTTTTACCCCAGTTCCCTCACTTATCATGTCCTATTTCGGGTAAGGCCGGTGATATGTCTCCGATTAAGCTCCTTCACCAAGGGAGCACCCCACCGTCAGCCAGTATATCGGACTTGGACGGAGCGCACACATGTACCACACCGTTACAGTGTGACTGTTAGTGCACGACGCAAGGCGCAGCTGACAAGTCAGGTTACCCTTCAAGGACCCTCCCTGATCAGTACCAGAAGCCGGCTTAAACCCCGGAGGGTGCTAGCGACTGCATCTGTCCAGAACCACCCAGGCCCCATCCAGACTACACCCCTTCATTTCGGTGTCACCCGGATTATTGCTAAGCAATCATGCTTCACGCACTGGTACACCCGACCTAGGCCAGGTTCGAACCCAGGACTGCACGACATCGATAAGCACACAACCGGCAGGAATTAAGCCTACATCCGACTGCACACAAACCGATCGACCATACAGCCAACAGGTACGACTGATCAGCTGGCTCAAGTCTTCACAGCACATGTCAAGAGGATCAGACTGAACATCATCTCCAGTGCGATTGGGTGCGCTAGTCAAACCCGTCCACTTCAGAGAGCCCTGTTATCTCTGCTGCATCCGGGATTCTCGAGCTTCAACGAAAATACTCATACACAGTCTCAGTCGATGCAAAACCTGAGTTCTCGCGTAAGCTCACTCGAGCCTTACAAGATCTCTGCGCAGAACATTCCGAGCGGAGTCCGGAATTATCGAGATGCATTTTGGGAGACGAGAATATTATGGATGATCCTCGAATAAAAATCTCAACGTAAGTATGTTCTCAATGCCTAACTTCATTTCAAATTTCTTCTCAAAAAATCATAGATTATTGAAGAAAACAACAGTGATCGCAATGACATATCAAGCTCGGCATCACTTCACTCTAATTCATCGGCCAACACACTAGAATTATGCAAGTCTTTCTTTTCGGCGGACTCATTTGAGTCGTTTGACGCATAACATCTGAACTTGTCACGTCGAGAACGAGAGAGTTCCCTCTTGTCGTAGTCATCCGCACTGCCGCAAATGGTCGTCCAACGAGGGCGGTAATATTGTAAATTACTCGGGTGTTGAAAGTTTGGAATCAAGTGGATCGTATACGAGCGAGATTTTGTATATGACA